>QXTE01000061.1:3549413-3747287 GCA_003942145.1 Platysternon megacephalum | reverse complement strand
ATCATTCTTGTTGCTCTTCTCTGGACCCTCTCCAATTTCTCCACATCTTTCTTGAAATGCGGTGCCCAGAACTGGACACAATACTCCAGTTGAGGCCTAACCAGCGCAGAGTAGAGCGGAAGAATGACTTCTCGTGTCTTGCTCACAACACACCTGTTGATGCATCCCAGAATCACGTTTGCTTTTTTTGCAACAGCATCACACTGTTGACTCATATTTAGCTTGTGGTCCACTATAACCCCTAGATCCCTTTCTGCCGTACTCCTTCCTAGACAGTCTCTTCCCATTCTGTATGTGTGAAACTGATTGTTCCTTCCTAAGTGGAGCACTTTGCATTTGTCTTTATTAAACTTCATCCTGTTTACCTCAGACCATTTCTCCAATTTGTCGAGATCATTTTGAATTATGACCCTATCCTCCAAAGCAGTTGCAATCCCTCCCAGTTTGGTATCATCTGCAAACTTAATAAGCGTACTTTCTATGCCAATATCTAAGTTGGTGATGAAGATGTTGAACAGAGCTGGTCCCAAAACAGACCCCTGCCGAAACCCACTTGTTATACCTTTCCAGCAGGATTGGGAACCATTAATAACTACTCTCTGAGTACGGTTATCCAGCCAGTTATGCACCCACCTTATAGAAGCCCCATCTAAGTTGTATTTGCCTAGTTTATCGATAAGAATATCATGCGAGACCGTATCAAATGCCTTACTAAAATCTAGGTATACCACATCCACCGCTTCTCCCTTATCTACAAGACTCGTTATTAAACTTGTATTAAGCTTGTATTAAACTCCCAAGGTTATAGCTTTTCTCTGACTGTGGATGGGTAGATGCTGCCACCACTCAAGTGCAAAAACCCCTTTGAGGACCTAGGAAGGCGCACTTGGGAATTCCTTCCTGTGGGGTACCCTCAAGCCCTTTCACACCCTCCCCCCCATCCTCCGGGGAAAAGCTGAGAAAAAAACCCAAAGGAAATCAGCTGTTGCCACCAACTAATTAAACAACATGTGCACAAACCTCTTAGGACACACACAAAAATCAATCCTGTTTTCCAAAAGGTAAACTTTATTAAAAACGAAAAGAAAATACATCTGGAAACTCAGGCTATTGCTAGATTTAAAAAAACACTTACAAGGATTAGGCATCAAGGATAACGTTCTTGAGGTCCAGTTTAAAGGTTACAAGTAAAACAAAAGCATTTGGGATTAGCACAGAGGAGTCCACAAGCCATAAAGAAATAAAGAGAGAGAAACCTAATCGCGTCTTCCTAGACATTTCCTGATCTACTTACATATCTGGGATTTCAAATGAATAGTTTCTAGGTATGATACCAATGCTTTTTCATACCTGGCCCCAAGTTTTTTACAGTATAGTTGCACTATGTCTGCTTCTCCCTGAGAACAAACAACAGACCGACAAAAGGGGGGTCCTGTTTCAATTTTAAAAAGTTCTAGCCTCCTGATTGGCTCTTTTGGCCAGGTGCCCACTCACTTCTTTTAACCCTTGCATCGCAGTGAGACTTTTAATCCTTTACAGGTAAAGCAAGTAGAGAACAGCTACTAAAAGGGATTTTATAGATAACTAGCTGGCTGGGTCCATAAAAGGGAGATACCCCTCTCCCCGTTCATTTATCACAAATGTGTTCAAATTAAGTTTCTAAAAGATCAGTATAAAACTCTTAAAACCGTGAGTAACTTTAATAAACTTTATGCTTTCAAAGAGGAAGGAAAGCAATTCACAGTTTTAAATGCTTACCAACTAACAATATTACAGAATGATTATTGAAAGATTTGCCATGGATGCAAAGATTCCACTTTCCCCACCACACCAGTATTAAAGCAAATGAACCTAAGTTTCTAAATTCACTTTAAAGAAATAGGTTAACATTCACTGAAGATGATGCAGATGAGTGTAAATTGTATCTCTCTGCATCTAGTGAGTCCTCAGCACTCTACAGAAGGATTAATCTTGAGGGAGGGTTGACAACTTTGTGGTACTCAGTGTTTTTTGCTTGGAGGTTGAGAAGTCTGCTCTTGTGTGTGACTAGACCTAAACTAGCTAAGATTGCTGAAACAATCCATTGAGGGCCTGACTGAGTGGTCATTGAAGTCAATGGAAGCCTTTCTATTTCAGTGGTTCTTAGATCAGACCATTCCTCAGCAGGCCTGCCCAAGTTCCTTGTCTTGGTCAAGCCCACCTTTTCAAGGGTTCATGCTAGCCTCTGCTTCCTGGTGAAAGGAGATTGCAGCAGGTTCCTGCCACTGCCATCTTCTTTCCCTAAGTGAACCTCCCACCTCAGCAACTATGCATAGCTCAAACACAGTAGAATCCAGAGACTCCTGTTTTCTCATATAAGGGGCAATGCTGTGTGTGGACACTGATATAGTGCAGGAAGGACTTTCCTTGCACTGTAGCAGTGTCCACACAGTGAGTTACTGCACAGCAACTTGGTGGGCTGTACATTCACACTCTAGCTTGCCACACAGTAATTTACTGTTTAGACAAGCCCTGATTATAAGCCCTGGATTCAGCACTGCACATACACACACAAGACCTGGTGTGGCTGAGATCAGAAGCTGGCCCTAGGGCTCAATCTTGTATGGAGTACAGCTATCCATCTGCACATAGAACAGGACATCTTGGGGACACTAATGTTTGTTTAGACACTCCAGAATTATGAAAACTTAAAAAAAAAAATTACTTTACCCAAGCATGACAGTCAAATAGGCAATTATTATATAATCAACAATATCTACATTGAATTACAGCTTTTATTGTAATAATATTGTGGCAATTTAGAAGTACAACAGCATTCATAGAGATAAATACACCAAATCAATAAGGTCCCTTACAGCAGTCCCTTGCAGATTTATATATAGAAAAAGTAGTCTATGAAGGGATTTTTATTTGTTGAAGCCTCAAGAGAGAAAAATTACAGCTTTGATGTTGTGGACTGATCTGATTTATGGAACTGCATGATTAATGTGATGGTACACCTCAACGCACCTCTACTTCACAAGACGATAGGGCTGAAATATTTTACATATGTTGCAACCAACATTTATTATTAAAATATTTTTTCATGAGAGGCAAGTAGGGGAGAGGAAGAATAATATAGAAATTGTTTAGATCATAGCTGCATATTAGTATTTCAATTAAGTTTAATATCGAATTTTATATAGCAGCATGATATGGTTTATATTGTATTCATGTATCTGGGCAAAATATGTACAGTAACTTTAAACATTAAAAATAATTTTTAAAAAATCTTGTTATATCAACATATTCTTTATCAAAAACCTATCCTGATAATGCTACTGCCAAATACTCTTTACATATTCTAATACTTTTCACACGTGTCTGATAATCTCACATTTTATGAGCTCCAAGCAATCAACCATCATACCTGGAAGAGAAAAATCAGCCTGCTGATTCGCCCCTCTCTCCCCCGCCGCCCCTAAACTGATGAGCATGGTATAAGATTGGGATTTTCAGAAGATTTCAGCATTGGCTTAACTGGTCCCATTGAAGACAAGAGTTTTATCATTGATTTCAATGTAAGCAGAGTTAGGTCAACATCCACTTTTGAAAATGCTAAATCCTTGTTATACAGAAGAAAGAGATAACTTTAGATGACTTAATAAAGCCATTGTCCACTCTTGTGACACATATTGCCCAGAACTCTTAATAGAACATCCACTCACCTAAAACAGTCGAGCTCTGCTGACTGAAAGATCTATATAGTCTTAGCAATCTTAATTGCAAAACCCTTAAATATCTACTTGACAAAAATCAACACTCTAAATCCAATTCAAAGCATTACCATTAGACCACAAATATTTTTCAGGACTGTCATAGAAACTGGAAAATTCATCTCTCGAATTTGCTGGCAACCATATTGACTTTGTGTTTTTCAAGTCAGTTCTCTGTCTTTCAGAAGGGAAAGGAGAGTACAGTTTAAATTTTGGCCAATTTCTCTTGCAGGTGCATTTTGTCATTCTATTTGTAATTGTTTCTATTGCACTCCCAATAGGATAGAGCTCTATTGGATCTAAAAGTTAATGACTTTCCCCCCCCCACTAACTGAACAGACTTGTACACTTTTCTTATAAAGAAGTTATTTTAGAGAAGTTGTCATATGTGATAAACCAAAAAGGGGAATCCATATTCTGCTGCAATCTAAGGACCATAGTCTCAGATTTTACTTACTGAAGATATAGGGTGTTTTGCTTGAGTAATGACTACAGGCTTAATATCTGTATATTCACATACCAAATGAAACACTGAGCATGTGTTGTCATGTTGTGAAGTAAGAAGGAGCAAGATGCACTGAGAGGCAGTATGTTTATAGCGAAAGGTAAGTACTCTTCCTAATATGGAAGAGCCAGCATAACTTCCAGGGACAGCAAGACCTATGACAATAACTTTTTAAATTCCTTCCTTCACAGTGCAAGAAATGTACTGATTCACCTAAGGAAACTGTTGGGGAAAGTTATGCAGTAGACATGATTCTGTATAATACAAGACATCATCCGGGGTCAAATTCCCAGACTATGGGAGTGTTTATATGAGTAAGGTGAGCAGGATGTGATCCATAGTATGAAAATAAGGTCCGATGCACAGATCTCGTATGAATGTTGTTACCATGATAGATACACACTAGCTTTCAAGTGCTATGGCACAATTATGGAACCAGATCCTCCACTGATTTAAACTGAGACACTGGCAGACCAGGGACCAGCTCTTTAGGTCTCAGCCCAGCATCAAATTCATTGCTGGAAACCAGACTTTCACCTCTGTGTTAGTGTTAGTATGGTTAAAATGGGTATTGGACTTATAACAGTGTGTTCAGACTTTATGAAATGCTTGTAAGTTGCTGCATGCCTTTATCTCATTTAGAAATATATTTATCTCATACTATAAGGTAATATTTAAGTTTTTGCTCTGTAACTGTACAAACATGTATGCTCTGAAACTGTGAACCCAGTCAGAAGGGATCATCTCCTGCCTATGAAGAAGGCCTATCAAAACGAAATGGGCCATCACAATACAAAGACTTTGTTAATTGCCCCCTTACAGCCTTGAAGAGGCTACATGTAAAAGGGCTTGTCCCATCAGCTGGAATTCTTGAAGAAGGAAATAAAATTAGCTGACAAAGAAAATTTTCATCGTTTGCTGTTTGGACTCTCACGGGGCCGGAGCTATGATGCAGAAGTAGAGATCCCCAGGGTCAACCTCAGCTAGCCCTAAAAGACATTCAGAGCTGACAGATTACTACAACTCTGTCACTTTTTGAAACCATAGACTGTGTGTGTGCGCGTGTGTATATGCACACACACACATGCGTTTGCCTGCTTTAACTTTGTAATAAACTCATTTCTTTTCTTAGATAATATATCCTCAGATAGTTTATTATGGGATTGACTACAAGCGTTGCCTTTGGTATGAGATCTAAGGTACAAATTGACCTGGAGTAAGTGACTGATCTCTTGATACTGGGAGCAACCTGAATATTTTATTATCTTTGGTTTATAGCAACCAACCATCATTAAGTCCAGCTTGCCTGGGTGGCAAGACAGACCTCAATGCCCAAGGGGACTGTCTGTGACTCTGTCGAAATATTATTATAGTGCTTTAGGAGTTCACACTTGTTACTACATAGTGAAATCTAATTCTAGACTCGGGTTGGCAACCTTTCGCATGCAGCTCGCCAGAGTAAGCACCCTGGCGGGCCGGGCCAGTTTGTTTACCTGCCGCGTCTGCAGGTTCAGCCGATCGCGGCTCCCACCGGTTCGCCGTCCCAGGCCAATGGGGGTGGCGGGAAGCGGCGCAGGCCGAGGGATGTGCTGGCCGCGGCTTCCCTGGTGAGCCGCGTGCCAGAGGTTGCCGACCCCTGTTCTAGACCATACAACAAGATTGGGGTCTCTGCCCTGCATCTTGACAGTCTGCCCTGAGGTTGGCACTCAAGGTCATGAGCCATGCCAGACAGTGTGACAGGCATAACTTTGACTTCAATGGAATTACCCTTCTTTACACCAGCTGAGGATCTAGGTCCAGATCCACAAAGGTACTTCAGTACCTAAGTCTCAGGTTTTGGCTCCACTGCAATCCACCAAACTCCCACTGAATCCTTTAGGTGCCTAAACAAACTCAACACTTCTGTTTTCAGGACAAAAGGGCTCTAAGTGCCCACGTTCCTGCCTCTGGGCACACATGCGACGCCTCCCTCTCGGCATCCGGATGCCTATCTTACACCTAAGCACCAGATATAATCATGAACCAGAGGAAGGTAGGCGTTCAGCCACCTAAGTCTCATACAATGCCCAGTTTGGTAGGTGTGCTCTGTTTGCTTACTGGATTGGGTCCCATTCAAAGCCCATCCAGAGGTGGCAGTGGTGGCCCACCTTACAATTTTTAGCCCAGTGGTACAGCACTTGCCTGGGATGTGGGAAACACAGGTTCAAATTTTTCTCTCTTGCTGGAAGAGGAGAAAGGATTTGAACAGGGGCCTCCCACCTCAGAAGAGTTCTCTAACCACTGAGCTAAACAGTATAAAGGGGCACCTCCTCCTCCGTGTTGAGTGAGGCAAGCATGTAACTCATTCCCTCAAGCAATGTCTTATGCACCTAAGCCACCTGACTCCAGGCAAGGAGTTCCCATTTGTGCATTGCTACACGGAGCTAGGTGCTTAAGTCCATGCTGTAGGGAGGCACGGCTTAGGGCATACCTGTCTTAGCTTTTCCCATCAGCTAGCTTCAGCACCTAGTGTGCTGGCTTTTGTGGATCACATTCTAACATACCTCTCTCCCCCCATTGATGTTATATGTTCCTAGGCATCTGACTTGACTTTGTGGATCACACAGTGTTGATCCTGTGATTTTTCTAGGCACCTAAAAGTTAGGCACTGTGACACTCAGCATTACAATGCCCAAGTCCTTTTGGGGAATCCCACCCCTACTCCATAAAAGAATATAATTTGTGATAGAAAATCTAAATGCTACAAGATTATTGAAATTTAACATTGTAAAATACATCAAGGAACTGTTACAGGAAATATACGACAAAGTTATGATTCATATACTTTAACCTACAGCCACAATATTGTTATTATTAGCAACCAAAAAATAGGAACCCAAAACAGAATAACCATAAAATCAGGTTAGAGATAACTCATCAGTTCAGGGTATTTTATAGTATGTTGTTAGGTCCTCAAATTGAGTGTTGGTTCACACTGCTATCTGCCATAATTGCACATGGCTACTTTTTGTGTTATTGACATGCTCGGAAACACACATTATATACAAGTCTCTCAGTTTATGCTCATGCCCATGGTATCTGAAATGACCACTGCAGTTATTCTCTACTTAATACAAAACAGAATAAAGAAAACAAAATGATCTGTTCATTGATATGCTCATATGAAAACAAAATTTTCAACACAACAATAAGCCTTTCACCCCCTTTTGCCAGACATAACCATGTGTAAAATGGAGTTCAACCAATTATTTCTGGTCAGGCTTTTAAATAAATAATAATAAACAACCTAGAATACTTTGATCTAAAAACATGAACAGCCAGAAAGTTGTTTGGACATCATAAAAAAATTGACATCATGAATCAGCTTCACATCTTTTATTCTTTTTCATAAAAAAGTGTCAAACAACTATAAAAATACTGTATCAGAATAGACAGTTCTACACAGAGCATAAAAACTTGTACTAGTATTGAATAATTCAAGGATGATCCTTTTAACAGTTGTAAAATTTATAACACTTGTAATTTTTCAGAAAGCAATATTGTGTTTTTAATTAAAGTTTTGTGCTTTTTAATTTTCATATTTTGTATGCTGCATCAGAATATATAAGGCATATATTGAAACTATTACAGATATTAAAACATTTGTCTATGTTAGAAGCATAGTAAATATGCCATTATTTAAAAATGGTAAAGCAATATTCAAATAAAATGTATCTAAAATAGCCATAGTAGACTGAAATTTCACAAAGCTATGAACATTTCCCCCTTGTTAATTCCAGGATCATGTTGTAAGGAAATGTCATTCTCAGTGGAAGAGAATGTTGTTGGCTAAGACCACAGAAACTTACATAAAAATTAGATCCTTTAAAAAAACAAGAACAACACTTATTATTCCTTAAAATTGCCTGAATTAAGTGAAGGCATCAAAACTTCAGTTCCATTTGCTTCCCAAACACCCACAGTGAAGACATGTAAGCCCCCTTTTCAACAAACAACTAAGTGTTTTGGATCTCTGCAGAAAGACCACCACTGACAATTCAGTACCCTCCAAACACCTTGCAAATGTAAATAAAATCACTTCAACACTAACAACAATCATAGTATTAAAAGACCAAATCCTGAATTCCTTATTCAGACAGAAATCCTACTGGGATCAAGTCTCAACTATTAGAGTTCATTTTCATATTAGGGTGAGATGATGTTGAAATTTCCCCAAAGGAGGGCTTGCTTAGGAGTTCAGTCTGGAGGAAATCTATAAGTCTGTTTCTGATATAAAGGTTATGTTTCCTCCTTCTCTGGGAGTTCCTCCACCATCCTGTTGCCAAGCCAAGCATTGGAAAGCCCTCTTGACTTCCACTTCTTTAGACATTCCTCACTAATCAAGGTGAAAACACAATGAGGAGTCCTTGTGGCACCTTAGAGACTAACAAATTTATTTGGGCATAAGCTTTCGTGGGCTAGAATCCACTTCATCGGATGCATGAAGTGAAAAATACAGGAGCAGGTATAAATACATGAAAGGATGGGGGTTGCTTTACCAAGTCTGAGGTCAATCTAATGAGATAAATCAATTAACAGCAGGATTAACAGCAGGATACGAAGGGAGGAAAATAACTTTTGAAGTGGTAAGAGAGTGCTCCTGTATTTTTCACTTCATGCATCCGATGAAGTGGGTTCTAGCCCACGAAAGCTTATGCCCAAATAAATTTGTTAGTCTCTAAGGTGCCACATGGACTCCTCATTGTTTTTGCTAATACAGACTAACACGGCTACCACTCTGAAATCAAGGTGAATGTCCTTTGATTTGCTTACCTATTGTTCTTTACTATAAGAGTTATATCCCATCCTCCAGCTAAGTACATCCAGTTGCTGACCACAGAGGTAATATAAAACTTTTTCCTTGTCAATGTTCCCTTGCCATGAAATATTAATTATTGACAAAACCCCATGGTCACATAAAATTACAAGATTTAATTAAACAAGATCTGTTTTTAAAAGAGAGCCACACACACAAAAAAAGCTACTGTTTCCCAGGCAAAATTGAAAATTTATCTTTTAAGTATTGATACAAATTAAAACATTAATTAGCTAGTGATGTTGTCAGACTTGTACTTAAGTCATTAATTACTGTGTTAATTGAGCTCATAACCAATTTAAAGTGAATAAATTAGAAGAATATATAATTTTATATGCATATATGAGTCACCTTGAACTCCTTTGGGATGAAATCTCCAATTAACACTAGCACATATTTCGTCTGTAAAAATTCTTGTTCATTGCCCAAGAGGTAACAGGAGCTCAGTTTGTCTTATCCCATATAAGTTAACAAAAGATAAAGTGTTACTGGGAATTGGGGGCATGTGTTCTATGCTTAGGGCACTTTCTAATCAATTCAATATTTTAAGAATCTTGATGTTGACATCTGATGTGGGGAAAATGAACTAAAAGGGAGGAAATATAATAAATCATCATGTGGTAGAATAAAGTATACATTTACAATAGGTTGACAGTTGAGTGTTACAAAGGTCCATACTGGTGTGGTCTTGCATGAAAAATGCATCAATGCTCTATAAAAGGAGGTGAACAGTGACACTGCATGATTTCTAGATGACACATTTTGGCTAGTCAAGATTAGAGACAACTTTGAGGAATTCCACAGAGACCTAAAAAAGGTTGGTGAATTGGCAATATGATAGCATTCGAAATTGAGTGTTGACAAATGCAAGTGAGTACGGCACTGAAGGAATCATTTAAAACTACTCATACATATGGTTGTGTTATAACTAAACTGTGACCACTTGGGAAAAAGAACTGGATGCCAAAACACAAATCAGAAAACCCAGGACAAAGTGCGGGAGAGCCAATGTCATGATGCCTGCAGTCTTTCATGACTGAGTGTGCCAACCTCAGGGCAGACTGTCAAGAAGCACGGCAGACACCCCACAAGGGTGATATACTTTATAAATAGATTTCACCAACCCAGTAACAAATGTGAACTCCTGAAGCACTAGAATAGTCTTACAATGGAGTCACAGACAGTCCCCCAGGGCACTCCAGTCTACCTTGCCAATCAGCAAGCTGAACTGAGTGATAATTGGTTGCCATACACCAAAAGATACAGGTTGCTTCCAGTCCCAAGAGACCAGTCACTTACCGTAGGTCAATTTGTAGCTCAGATCTCACATCAAAGACAACGCTTGTAGCCAATCCTATAATAAACTAACTAAGGAGTTATTTACAGGGTAAAGCAGATTCCATATATATACAAATGAGTGACAGTCTATGGTTCCAAAAGGTGACAGATGTAGTAATCTGCCAGCATTGAAAGTCTTTTAGGGTTATCCCAGGTTGACCCTGGGGATCTCTGCTTTTGTTTCCTAGCTCCAGCCCTGTGAGAGTCCAAACAGCAAAGAGGGACAGAAAATTTTCATGTGTCCATGTTTTATCCCCTTCTTCCAGCATTCAAGCTGATGGGATGGGCTTTCTTGCACATAGCACCTTCACGGGTGTGAGGGGGCCATTAACCAAGACTCTGTATCGTGATGTTCCACAATAGCCCATTTAGTTTTCAGTCATCCTAGATGGGCAGAGCAATCCCTCCTCCTGCCTTGATTCACAGTTTCAGAGCAGGCATTTTTACAGTTATAATGCCAAAATTACATATATAGCATGGGATATAACCATTACAAGTGAGATTAATGCATGCAGCAATTTACAACCATTTTATAGAGTCTAAACAGTAAACACATCCTTAAAAGTCTAACACTTATCTTGAACATCGTCATCATATAGGTGAGCTGGTCTGGTTTCCAGCTATGTCAGTTCTGATACCTACAGCCTTAGCATGAGCTGAGACCTGGTCTATCAACGTCACACCAGGTCACAAAACTTTCTTGGTTGATGGGATAGGGCTGTTGAATGAACTTCAAAAGGAGTTGAAAGTCAGTCTCACCATTTTTAGGGGATGGTGCAAAACCATCCCCTGCAAAATAGACCTGCCATAGCAAGTATTACACTCACTCCAATGACAAACCCATCCATCCAAAACATATATTCCTGTCCCCCAAAACTGTTAAAAATCTGTAAACAAGTCAACCAATCCAATCCAACAAACAGAAAATAAACTTCACCCAAAGCAGAGTTTTTAACCTCAAAAAAGAAGGCGAACAAGAGACTACATGAAGTCCACTAGGGACTTTGCTATTCACTACTGATTTTACATGGCAGACACTCAGATACTAAGGTGATGAGTAGCAGTATAAATCTAATATTGGCCTTGCCTACATGGGCCAGTTTTGCCAGTCAGGGGCGGCTCTAGGCACCAGCAAAGCAAGCAGGTGCTTGGGGCAGCCCATTTGCAGGGGCAGCAGCCGGCAGGGATCCAGCCTGGGAGCTGAGAACCAACAGGGGGCCCTGGGAGCTGTAGTTCCTTGGTTAGCTCCCTGCCTATAGAGCCAGCCCTGGAGCAGGGAAAGAACTATATTTCCCAGCATTCCCTTGGATGCTATCAACAGGAAAGGGAGGGGGAGGGAGTATGGTAGCTAAAACCTCATGCTGCAGCTTGCTGTGAATGGAGAGCTCAGTGCTAGAGCGGGGTGGCACTGTGAACGGGGAACAAGTGTGCCCAAGGAGTAGGCGGCTTTGCCCCAGAGATCCCCTTCAGAAGACATCCCCAGACTGGATTAGGGATACTGGTGTGACCTCACCTTGCAGCCCCCAAAGAAGGAACTGGGTGGACTAAATGGACAGTGCACCTCTCTATCTGAAGCCTCGCAAGGGAGGTATGTGGATCCCACTAGAATTTAAAATGAAAAGCAAGGGAGGGGAGGCTCTACCGGACCTGGGCAGCTTTAGATACAGTACCAGGCACGCAGGAGGATTTCCACTTCTGAGCCATGGAAGCTGAAATTGACTTTTCCTTTCTAGATTTAGCCAATATTCAGAAAGGAAATCTAGCACCTGCCTTCCAGATTTGAACACCTCAAAATTCAGGAGTGCTCAAGCTCAATTTGGGCAGCTGTTACTTCATTTCTCCCAAATCAAATATACTGATCCACTGTAACTTGCTGTAGAAAAAGTAGAATAATATTGAGCAAGAAATGCTTCCCAGTGGTTTTTAGGACTGGAATTGCTATTTTCAACAGCCATTGCCTTTTTTTTTTTTTAGTTTTATTTGTTTAAAAGGAAGACAGTGATATTGCATTGGCAAATTCCCCATAGAAACAAAGAGTGGAACAAAAGAATAATAAAGGCACCTCAACTTTTCCTCATTTATGGAGGACAGTCTTATAATATGCATCCAGATATCCTCCAGTCACACAAGCTGAAAATTGTTCCACTTTACTGCAGTTCTGTAACCATATGGGAACCAATCCTGTCTGTGTTCTGTGCACATCCAAAATTCCTGCTGAATGACCCGCCCTGGGAGCAAGTTACCAGTGACCCAGGGCTGGGGTGGCAGGAGTGTGCAGGTGGGGGGGAGGGAGAGCCCAGGGCTGGGGCGGCAGGGGGTGTGTGGGTGGGGGGGCACTGGTGGGGGGGAAGGGGGAAGCCCAGAGCTGGGGCAGCACGGGGTGCGGGTCGGGTGGGGAGAGCCCAGAGCTGGGGCGGCAGGGGGTGCAGGTGGGGGAGGGAGAGCCCAGGGCTGGGGCAGCAGGAGGGTGCGGGGGGGAGCCCAGGGCTGGGGTGGGGGCAGCCAAAAAATTTTTTGCTTGGGGCGGCAAAAACCTAGAGCCGGCCCTGTTGCCAGTGATACAGATATCGTTATACCAATATATTGCTTTATGTGGACACTCTTATTTTGGTAAAATTGCGTCTACATGGCAGTGGGGAGGTTATATTGTAAAACTATATTAGTTTAAATTTAGACCTCAGGTTAAACCCCGAAATCACTCCTGTGTAGACAAGGCCATAGACACACTATGTACAGCTCAGTAGCTATCTATTCTAGAAGCCAACTAAATGTTAGGATATATAAAAACTGCACAGAAAACACTGAGAATATTATAATGCTATTGCAATAAATCAACAGTATACCCTTTTTACTATGCTACAGAAACACTGCAATAATTCTTTGGTATAGCCTATGAGATTATTGAGTGTGTAGCTTGATTCTTTTCTTTCTATTTGCTTCACACTGGTGGAAAATAAATCATAGTGAGTGATAAGTGCATAGAAAGCAAATATGACTAAGTGCTAGAGTTACAGAAGACTATTTGGAAAAGATAGACATTAAAAACTCCATATCCACATATCCATCTGAGCCATGTGAACTCTTCTCTCTAGCAAATATACCACCAGACTCTCCGCTAGTGTAAAAGGGCACAGGTAAATTGAAGTCAATGGAGCTGTGCTGATTTACACTGGCTGAGGATCTGGTCCATAATTTTTTCTCCTCACAGTACTACAGAAACAAAGGAAACCTACCTTTTTACTTCTTCACTATAATTGTCATGCCAGAGAGAGCACACACAAACAAACTGCCCATTTGATTTCAGGCTGGCAAAAGCTATATCAATGTAGTGAAGATAACAAACAGATATTTGTCAACTAGCTCTGAGTTGCAGAGGCATTATAATTCCTTGAAAGAACAAAAAAACCTCAGGCAGATAGCAAGAGAGGGTACTCATAATAGTTGCAAATTCATTGCTGACTGCAGAAAAGCTTTGCATTTTCTTCGAGATTCTGTAGGATCCTGATCATTCTGGATTATCCCTCTCTATGAGGACTAATGTACTATAATGGAAATGTCCATGATTTCCCTCAGTGGCATGGACACAGGCTGCAGGTCCTTCACTGTATAGAAAACATATTTAAACAGATGTCACTGTATATCCAATTCAATGACTGGGCCACTGGAGATTGAGCAGGAGACTGAACCATATCACTCAAATACACACTAGTCTGGAACAAATTACACATGCTCGGATGAGCGATACTCCTTTGATCTGTGTGTTACAGGGGTTCTGTAACACTCCAGGTCTCAGTGACTGCACATGGAGCTATGCAGTCACCTTTTAAACATAATTATGTTAACGATGGTAGGATAGACTACTACTTAATTTGAAGCACATGGGGCATAGCAATACTCTTCATTTATATCTGAACTTCCCTCATGGACTGCGTGCCACATATTAACTCATGCAGAAACCCTTTAGTGGGCTCCTTAATTGCCATGGAAGTTATGAGTGCAGAATTCAGGTTCTGGTGGGCAGCAGCTGCAGAAGTGGTTCAATCTTTCTAATGAGGAATTTCAAGCTGTTATTCAAAACAATTCTGTGTTGTATTAGAGATTAGTTGTATGGGGAGTATATAGAGGGACATAAGTTTGGGGAAAAAAACTTGACTGTGTTAAGACAAGAGTCTGGAGGAGCAGAGATAAAGGGAAACTAAAACACAAGGGAAAAAAAAGAATCTTAGACCAGCAAAACAGTTAAAAACACGAGATAGATACAAAATATTAGATCCCCTTGACTGGTCTTGGTACACAGAAAAATATCAAATTTGAACATACAGTACAAAAAATCTGTTGAGGCTCATGAACAACTTCAAAGTATACTATTTCACAATGTTATGATAAAGTGTCAAAATGTGTTTTATTTATTTTTAGCACCAAACTGTCTCTTCCTTCCATCAGTCTGACTCTATTCCCCCTGCCTGATCTTGGAACAAATCCCAAACAACGTCTAAAAAAGGATAACACTTAAAAATTCTCTTTGGGGGGCTCACAGAACTCTTCAAAGTTTATTGTTTTGAAAAGGCTATAATGATTTGTGGTGAAATATTAGGTTTAACTTATCAACACTTCTGGATTTGCAGCTCAGGTTGCAGCTCAGGTTGCGTTTCCATTTTAATTCTCATGGTCTCAGATACGAGAGTCACACAGCGGTGATAAACTCTGAGGATTCTAAATGTTATCTTTCTCCCTTATATTGGCAGGTGGCTTACTGCCATTCTTTTATGGGAATTTGTTTGAATTTGTATGCATTGTACAATTTTAAAGAATAAAACAATGCACTGAATTATTAATTTTTCCCCAAAACCAAATGTGTGGGAATTTAAAACAAAAACAAAAACCCTACTAAATGTAGATGTATCACTATATTTGTCGTCTCAGCCTTCTCTCTCAAAGTAAATAATCTGCCTCTATGAAAAACATAAGCAGGATCAATACCATGGCACTTGAGATGAACAGACTAGATTAGTGTTTATGATTACTTGGAATGGCATAGTATCATGGTGATGATCTGCAACTGACACAGCGGGGGCAGATCCCTATGCCCATTCAGATTTTGCCATCATAGGGAAAAAAGTGGGTTTAAAAATGTGTTAACGTGAGACTTAATGGGTGTTAAAATCTTACTGCACACAATGCAATCTGAACTTCAGCGTGATTATGGGTCTGCTTTCTTCCTATTGTGGACATTTCAGTGCACTCTACACAGTGGCAGGGGTTTACCAGTGTGAAGCCAGTTGTGGGATCAAAGCACTAGGCAGTGATTTAGGAAAGCATTTAAAGTTAAGCACGTGCTTAAGAACTTTGCTGTATAGGGGTGGCCTTAAATGATATGTAAACTTAAGCACATGCTTAAGAGCTTTGCTGACTGGAGGACTAAGCAATTAGAGCTACTTGAATTTTTTAAAAATAAGTATATATGAATAAATCACTTGCCAATTCTCTGGGGAAAAATTATGTATAGTGTATGTGAGGAACAGTATTTGGTCACCTACAGAGCTGGTCTAATAATGAGAGAAGAAAATAAATAGTCTATTAAGTCATTTGCAAGTAAAGTAGAAAATTTATCAAAGAGGATACTTGTGAATATTATTCAATTAGCTGTTCCAATATTAATATATTCAAGAGTCATGTAAAGAGTTATTTATTTATATTTGTAACAATGTGCTTTTAAAAAGTGCCAATCTTTTGCTGTAGATAGCTTTGAGGGTACTAAAAAAAAAGTGGTACTATGAAAAATCAACATCAAAACCTTCAAAAAAAATTGCCACTTCAATACAATAAAAAAAAAGGGCTTTCCTCACTGAAACTCCAGTTCCCCTATACACAGTCTCCCCCACTTTAAGACTCCATCTTCTTTAAGAGCCCAGATCCCAGTCCAGAAATTTAGATCTCACAACACGCCCTGAAAGTCAATCCTGGACTATTCCAGCCCAATGTCGGTAGCTTATTCCACAGCTGAGTGCCCCTCACTGAGAGCATTCTACCACTAACACCTTTGCTGTTCAGAGTGAAATACCCAAGGTCTCTTTTTTTTCCTGATTCTTTTGAGGGAGTTATAGCAATGCAGAAAATGCTTACAGAGCTTAGAATACACCCTGTTCCATTTACACAAGTACACAGTACATTTACTGACTGGGATACAGTCTTTATATCAATGAACAGATAAAACCAAATTTTATCAGAGATATCTGTTCAACTGCAGTTTCAGATTTACTGATATTGGCAATAGTAAGGGGTAGTACCACACACACACACACTCTCTCTCTCCATAGTCAGGGGAAGATAACTCACAACTCATAAAAATACCAATGGTAAGTAACTGGTGACTTATCTCTGCTTGACCTGTTACACTAACCTTCAGTGACATCTAATTTACTAGTGAAATCAGCAGAAGGAGAACAGAGTCCCAGTACTAAGAAAATTAAAGCAGTTCCCAAAAGGGAGTTGTTAGGGTTAAAGAGAACAATAGCTACAGCATGACTGGAGAGGAAGCTAAATAGATATTAAATGTAATAGGAGAGGTAATTAAAAAAGGCAACGAATGATTCAAAACAGCAACATCTTGAGATTACTGTTCCAGAATGGATTAGAGGAGAGAGAGAAGCAAATATTTTCATGAAGTATATATGCAGCACTGGGTTATCAATAGGGAATCATTCACTCTTGCAGTTGCTGTGGTCCTTTATTACTGTATGAAACTGTCATGAATGATGTGCAGAGAACAAGAAAAGCATTATTGTGCAGAGAACAAGAAAAGCAGGTAAGAAAAGCATTATTGAATATTGAGGCCTTTGTACATGGGGCTCTGAACAAGTTCCTCCTGTTGCAAATGAATAATTCTTAATAATGATACTATTATTGATAATATCAAACACTTATGTTAGAGGAGGCTTCTTATCTTCAAGCCACATTAGAAAAAGTAACCAATGGAAGAAACATCAAGGGAAGCAAGCAATAAAGTTATCCAGGAGCAACCCTCTATTTGCAGAATTCCAGTGTCTCAGTCCAGCTACAATTTTCATTTTTTTTTTTTTAAATAATGCCCCCATCCTGCAGGCAGGCAAAACAAGCACAATTGGCATTTTGTCAAAGAAAGGCCTGCAGATTTCAGCCCCAAACATTGATTCTTGACAAATGTTTCAATTCCATTTCCACTCAATTTTCAAATGGAAAGGCAAAGTCTGCACAGGGGTGTGCACATGTAATTTCAATAGAAGATGAATGTACATATGTGAGGTCAAAATCTGGACAGGAAAATCCACCAAATTATGGTAAAGTTACAAAATTTGGTGAAAATAGGCAAAATTGCACAGTGGGTGTCTTATATTTCCCCAAACGTAGTTACACTTGTCAAGAACGAAATCCCCTAGGCAGTCATTTGTGCTGTTAGGAACAAACACTCCTAGGCAGAAAATTTGAATTATAGTCTCAAGCCTGAGGCCCGTTTATTGAGCTCACACAAACGCGTTGGGGCAGCCGGTCGAAACCAGCTACCCTGATCAACAGGTCTTACACAAATTTATAGCCTTAAACCGCAACCACACATGCGTCATTGCCAAGCATTAGAGTAGGGGGTGCTTTCCTGAATCGTAAACAGCCTTACCGCATTATGGGAGGGGGACTTTCCCGAGTTGTAAACATCTCCCCTTGAGACATGCCAGCCAGGGTCGGGTGACCGGTGGTTTTCGATGGAAACTTGCAACATGTCTGGGACACGTAGGCTTAGCATATCCCATTACTGGGGCTTAGGCCCAATCAGGGCTTCAGGGCCTACCGTGACCGCTGGTTTAGGCAAGCACGGGTTTACAAAGGGCAGATAGTGGTTATTGCTTATGCCAAGGCAAGAACATGAGCACACATTCCGGTTACACAAGATAGAGGGTACATTTCAATATGGGTTACAGCCTGAATAACAGTCTTGTTGTTAAGGTATCTCTTCTAACTTATAAGCATTAGTAGGGTATTGGGGACGGGGGGTTACATAGTGGAACAAGGGAGGGATGTTGTGCCCACCCCTTGATATTATCACTAGGCCTATTGCTATTCTAAGTGTTACAGGTTATTAAAGGATGCTTATTACCCATAAATCAGTATACAGTATTGATTATAGATAGACTATATGGCTTGGCACTTAAAGCAGAAGCTTGTTACAAAAGCAGAAGTTATGCAGGCAGTTATACTGGAGTGCTGCCAAGGACATTCTTGCAAATATTCCAGTTCCCCTTTCTCCCAGTCCCCCCCCCCCCTCCCCCGGCCAGGGTAGAATGGCTCAGGCTTGGGTTTGAGTGAACACGGAGCAGGCCTTACCCGATAGAGACTGGGGAAGGGGAGCTGGGAGGGAAAGGTAGTTCTGAGCCAGGCCAAAATGGGAAGAAGAGAAAAAGGGGGGGGGTGTTTTTTCTCCACACACTAATATCTCTTTTTAATTAGCTTAAATGGGCCTGTTTGACCACTCTTTTACTGGAGTTATACAGTCACAGAACTGCTGTGGTGGCCTAGACCCAGTCAGTTTAATTGGACCGGAATAACAAAAAAAGTAACACTAGTGAATCGAGTTATCCCCGTGAAGGAGTCCTTGTTTAAAGGTTACATCATCCACTGCCACCTAATTCTTGGAATCATTCTCCAATTTTAACGTGAGCTACATCAACTGACAAGTCTTTTGAACTCTGCTGCACAGATGGTTTAGAAGCCTAATAATCACAGTCACCACAGTTTTTAAAGCTCATTCTCTAAATTTTGCATTCACTTTCAGCCTTTTTCATAAAGTTTATACAGAGTGAAACAGATGTTTCACCTAAGCTTCATCACATAATATCATATACAGAACTCATATGAATCTCATGGAGGAAATAGTAAGCACTGGGTATAATGTAGAGATAACGGCATCTAGATCTTGTTACCAAGTAATTATAATTACTTGAATAGCTGGTTGTAGACTCACATTTTTCTACTGCACAGTCAGGTACCAAAAGATAGGCACAAAGTTGTACCTGAAAAACAAACAAACAAAACAAACAAACAGTCCATCTATGAATGACAACTTAATTGTTACCTATTTATTAAAGCCTCCAGCATCCAGAGTAGATATTCTTGGCTTTTTCCCATAGGACTCTTGCCGAGCCAAGATAAGAATTATTATAGAATGAGATATGCAAAGGAAACTAAGGGAATTTCAATGAAATATGGGTGCCTAACTCTTCTAGGCTCCTTTGAAAATCCAGCTTTAATTAAGATGTGAATTAGTTTCTGATCTCCTCTTATTTTATTTTCTTGAAGTTCCCTTCCTCTTTAGGGAAAGCAACCATATGATCTTAACGTATGTCCCATAGAACAGCCAGATAAGTATAGTCTTTTAATCTATGCTGTGCTAAATAGGGGGGGGGGGCAGAGCTCCCTTTTATGGACACCCACCCAGCTAGTAGCTATAAAATCCCACTTAGTAGGTGTTCTCTAATTGCTCTACCTGTAAAGGGTTAAAATGTCTCACTGCTATGCATAGGTAAAAGTACGTGAATGGGCACCTGGCCAAAAGAGCCAATGGGAAGGCTAGAACTTTTTAAAATTGAAAAACAAGTCCCCTTTTGTCTGTCTGTGGTTGTTCTCCCGGGGAGAGGCAGACAGGGCAGAGCTATGCTGTAAGAAGCTTGGGCCAGGTATGAAAAAATCATCAGTATCATACCTAGTAACTACTAATTTAAAAACCCAGATATGTAAGTAGACCAGGAAACATCTAGGAAAACGCGATTAGGTTTATCCCTTTTATTTCTTTACGGCTTGTGGATTCCTCTGTGCTAACCCCAAGTGCTTTTGTTTTGCTTGTAACCTTTAAGCTGGACCTCAAGAAAGCTATTCTTGGTGCTTAATCCTTGTAGTTGCTCTTTTAAAATCTAGCAATAGCCTGAGTTCCCAGATGTATTTTCTACCCTTTTTAAAAAAAAAAAAAAATTTACCTTTTTTAAGAACAGAATTGGATTTTTGTGTCATAAGAGGTTTGTGCACATGTTGTTTGTTTATTTGTTTATTGTTTTCCCCCCTTCTTTCTCAGCTCTTCCCCAGGGGGCAGGGGTGAAAGGGCTTGAGGGTACCCCACAGGAAGGAATTCCCAAGTGCGCCTTCCAGGGCTCTCAAAGAGGTTCTGAACTTGGGTGGTGGCAGCATCTAATTGGACAGTATTAAAAGTACAGTGGCCAGTATTAATTTTTAGAATCCTTGAGGGGCCCCACCTTCTGCACTCAAAGTGCCAGAGTGGGGAATTAGCTTTGACATCTGCTGTCGCAAATAAACAGAATAAAATGCAACCAGAAATATACTTGCAATAGTAACAAATGCCAGGGGTCTCAAACAGAGCTAAGTTCAAAGTTTGCTCCCCATGCCAGTTTATTCTATACAGCAGCACATTACAATCAGTCTCAGGGTGAAAACTTCCCTTATTTACTATATGCTGTCTGAATATGTTTTGTCCAGCTCCATTAGGAACAGAGAATATTTCAGGTTGGATTTGCAGACTCTCATCTGTGTGCACAAACTTTTAATGCAATTTGTACATCTGCAATTACCTGTGCCTGCACTTCAGTTCCCTCATTGTCTCTGATACACAGGCACATTTCAGATCTTAGTGATCTGTTGCACTTTCAAATATTTTAGCTCATAATTTTGCACCTGAAAAAATTGTGACCTGCTTAACACCAGATAAAAAATGTTTTGTGCCTACATCACCTCTCACTTGGTGTAATTCAGAAATAACTCCACTGAGTTATTGGATGGAGTTAGACTGGTGAAAACGGTGAGAACAGACTGAGGCCTTTTGTCTCCTATCTGTGATGGGAAAAAAAACCTGGGTGAAATTTCATTTTCTTGAAGACTGTACTTCATTTAGTTCCTCCTTTTGTTTAATTTTTCTAAACATTTTCTCCCAAGCATGAATGCAACTTATTTTACCAGATTCTTTGTCCTAGTTCCCCATCGCTTGAGAGAAATAGAGCTCATAATGTGCAACATTTTAAGAAAGTGTTTATAATTAAATTGAACAGGTGGCTCCAACCAGGAAGAGCTACTGAGAAAACAAACCCAGTGAGAGCTGGGACTAGTTGTAGCAGATGGCGTGGTCTTTGTCCCACTTTAATGAAGATTGTGCCTGATCTCTCTACTGGGTTTAGTAGAACATATTCCTTGTCATTTGTGCAACTACATTTACACTAAAATAAAAAGAAAACCCCATATTCATTTCTAAATTACAACAATAACTAACATTCATTCTATGCAACCTTTCAACCATGTTTGTTTCAGAGATAACAGTGTATGATGCATAGGAACACAGTTCAATGAGTAGGCTGATTCATGACTAAGCCCTCTATTATCTATATCCATCCACAAGGACTAGCAAATCATATTGTTGTACTGTTTGTATTGTGTTGGTGGCTGTTTAATGAATCCGTATTTAGAGATTAACAGTCTTTAAACCACAAGCATACATTTACACATTTGACACTCCCTTGCCTCCCCATGCTTCCTGGCATAGTAAAATAAAGATAAAATGGTTTAAAGATACAGTCAGAAAACCTGCAAGTTTTAGTTAACCCTTACAAACTTAAGGGAATGTGTTCCCCTGCGTAATCTTACATGGTCAGAAATAGAGATGGGAAAAAACTTGTTTTGCCCAATTTATAATGCGCTTGAACGTTGAAGGTTCAAATGTCAGACTAGCTTACATGTTCATGTTCCAAGTACAATAGTTACACAATTAAAAATTCTAATGGAAAAAAAATAGAGGTTTAAAAAAATGGAACAGGAAGTGGACAGAACTGAACACGAACAAAAGGAGTCTGAAAATAGACAACAGAAAGAAAGAGAAATGTTGTAATGAAATTTAAATACAGAATTTAATAATGTCTGCGAGTTACCTAGTGGTGCTGTCCCAGGGCTGAAGTAGGCTTATCTATGCTTAATACCTAGCACAGGCTGCTCTTTACCGAGTAAAACACTTTTTAAAATATTTCCCCCTTAGGAAATATTGCAAAGTCTAGTTTTCCAAACTCAAGTAACAATTAGGGAGCTTTGTCCAGGAGGTGTGCTTCACTCCATAACCTTCAATTTTCCCTAGGTGGAATGCTTCAAGCAAACTGTCTTTTAAAGTAAATGTCTATATAAATATTGCTTTGAGGTTACACAGGAGTGATGTGTAAGAAAGGTAGGTTAGTTTGTTTGGAAAGGGAAAGGGTAATATGTATCAGATTTTATGCAAAGAGCAATGTTGCACTCAAGTGAAACCAGATAACTCCACAGCATTCCACAACTCCAATTGTGAATGCAAATACATCTATGGATTTGCAATGGGGGTGAATTTGAATGGGGCACAAAGTTGTGGGGAGTAATTAACTGATATAACTAAGAGCAACATTTGGTGCTTTGTTTTTTATTTAATTTTCCCAAATTACGTCCATCCACAAGATAAATCAACACAGGTATCCCTAATGTATAATGTGCCTGAAAGACAATACAGGTGTCTACTACCCCTATACGCATGGAAGAATTATTGTAGTGCAACAGATTCTAGAGAGAACATGGATTTTGGGGGTAGGGGGGGTTAATCCAGCACCTAAACAAGCTGCAATATTTTAATTCTCTCTTCATTGCAGTTTTTGTATTCACTGAACTGGTCTATATGCTATAATGCAGTACATCTGTATGTACTGGCACGTGGGTATATACCAGGGTGGTTCAATATGTTGATAAATAAAGTTTAGTTTTATAACAACATTCCAGAAAGAGCAGAGACTCATTTCAGCTTGTCACATAATACTAAATAAACCTTGTACAAGGCTTAGAAATCTGACTTGTGGTGGAAGAGTGGACATCTATATAAATAAGTAAAATGGTGAGACTGGATGGCTTAGGGATTGACAGTGGGAAATGAAGCCTTTCACCTCTACCATCCCAATTTTACTACACAGCTGTAATCATATAACCTGACAGTTAAAGTTATTTAGCATCATATTCTACCCTACCTTTGTGCAAAATCCCAACCGACATGAAAAAATTAGGTTGTAGCATGGCTTTAACTGTACATAAATTCTCTAGCATGTAATAGTTTGATTGCTATATTACAAGGATCACAGTATATGCAACTCATTGCCCTTGCTGTTCATATCGTTGAACTTGTCTTGCTAGTACCATTTATTTTTCATTGGAGTAATTCTTCTGGGAACTTCAAAGCAATTAGTTCAAGAGCACATGTTAAAGGGTGAAGAGTTTCAATGTTGTAGCAGTGTAAGATAACTATAGATCACAAAAATCTGTCAGGAAATAATGAAATCAAGTACAAAGCAAACTGAAGCTTTGTTTTCAAAAGATTAGGATACACTAGACAGCATCACTGGTACCTCTTACTTCTTGTGCCGTCTATCTAAATGAGACTCCCTGCTTGCATATTTCAAAGTCATTGGTTAACTACCATGTAGTAGAGACACATTTTGCATACTATGATTTGAACATACTGTTGTGACTATATTTTGAATTATAAACATGTAAAGTTGAATACTTTATTCCAAAAAATAATCCAGTCATTAAAAATATAGCAAATATGTTGGCAGAAATGTGGGCATCTACTGTACCTTGGGATGGACTGGTAATTGCAACGCCCTATTTCTACCCCAAATTTACAGGACTAGGCCATGGTCCAAAATCAAGATCTGGTTGTAGAAAATTATTCAATGTTTTACACAAAATTTGGGAAAAAACAAAACAATAAAGACTTCATTCTATGAGAAAAATTGTGTGGGCTAGTGTTACTTCATCTGAGCTTTCAACAAAAGTAACAAGGAATTAAATATAACAAATCTCTTGATCGGATAACCAACAGTCCTGCCAATCTGCTGGGTTACATGGTTAGTATGTAAGTACAATACAGGCAAGCTGCCAGTTACATATACAATTATTCTTATTTCTTTTAAGAATACACTCTGTGCCTCATCCTGCAAGGTGCTGGATGCCTGCTGGGAAGTCCTGAGTTCTCTTCACTCCGTTCATGGAAACTGATGTTGCTCAGCACCTCATATATAGCATGAAGCACTTTATAAGTCTGGAGCTTTGTTTTCAATGTCTCCCAAGCTTGTGAATCTGCCTGTCCACCAAAGTTATGCCTGTTTTTGCACAATGCAAGCTTTGCTGTTGGCACTACTAGAAACAAAACATCACCATCAATCATCATCATCTGAGGCTGCCTTTCTTTATGGCCCCTCTGAGCCCCAAATAAAAATCAGCGTATTCAAGATATGCTATCTAATCTCTTACACTTATAACTGAAAAATGTCCCCACCTGCAAAAATTATATATTCACTGTTTTCTTGTCTTTCCCTGAATCCAGTATGAAGTTCCACTTCTTGTCTTAGAGATCGTCTGTAAATCTACTACACCTCTACCCCGATATAACACTGTCCTCGGGAGCCAAAAATCTTACCACGTTATAGGTGAAACCGCGTTATATCGAACTTGCTTTGATCTGCCGGAGTGTGAAGCCCCACCCCCCGGAGCTTTACCACGTTATATCCGAATTTGTGTTATATTGGGTCGCGTTATAGCGGGGTAGAGGTGTACCTCCTATTTCTTCCATCTCTCTCTCTCCCTTTTCCCTAGCCCATATTCTGTGATCCTTGAATGCCTGACTTTTGAAAGTCCTCTTTCCTACATGGAAATTGAGATACCTAAGCCTACTAATTAATTATCTTTTCCCTGATAGCCTTTCCTTCCTGTGTGTGTAGTATAGAAGCGAGTCTAGGTACATTACAATGGCTCATTACAAAAAGCCTTCCAAGTAAAAAAAGATAGCATAGAGAAGACATAATGATAAAACCATACCAAACCTGTTAAATACAATATCCGAGAAAACCCCACACAGGAAACTGACTGACGTGGATTTTTGTCCTGCTCCCCTGCAGAATGAATAGGGAACAGACATTCCAAAAATCCATAGGTATCTCCCTCCCCTCCCTCTGCATATATGAATGGCTCTTGCTGAAGGCCCAGGCCATCCACACAAGTCCCAGAAATGCTGTACTGCCTCCCAGCTCCCTCTGAAGCCTTCTCTCATGCCCTAGCAGTACTCCAAGAGGAGCCTTGATGCCAAGAGCTCCCCACTCTGGTAGCTGGGAAATCCAGAAAAAGTTAGATCTTCTGATTCCCCCTTCCATAAATGATCCACTAGAACACATTGTGACCTGCTATGAGATTCTGTGGCTTGCACATGGCAGTTTTGCTACATTCTTACCTATTTCAGCCATCACTGCTCCAGCTTTAAAGGTGTGTGCAATATAACTGTTTATTTGCAACATAGCTTTCAGCTTATGTAGAAGAAACATTTTCCCCTTGAGAATATTTAGTTTCTTATTTTTCTGGACATCTAGTGGAAACAGGTTCAGAATCAGCAATCAGGGGGAGGTTAACCCTATTCATATGATATTCTGATGAACAACGTCATGGCACAAGGATCTGTTTATCCTCACCTGAAGTAGCTTTAAATAGAGAAGTAAAAGCTTTTGTGCAAATAATGTGTTAGGCCTCTAGCTGGTGTAAATCAGAGATCTACTGACTTTATTTGAATTCTGACAATTTATATCAGTTGAAGATCTGGTTTAATGTCTTTATTTCTCCCAATATACAGAATTGTACCTGTTCTTAAAAATCAAAGGAAATCTGCTTTTAATGACTGAGTGCAACAAAGCACTAGAAAATACTGCATCAATCTAGCCTCTGTATTTGATTAAAAAAAAATGCATCAAGGTAAAGATCCAGGAATCAGAGTTCTGCAGGTAGTGCAATGCCCAGGACACACACTATCTGTTGGTATTTAAACATAGACAGTTGGACTATTAGCTTCCATGATTAGCATTTGCATTTTGTTCAGAAATATCAGGAGGCAGTTTGTCTTCTGGAAATATCCCTTCAATATTGGACCATTGTGTTGGAGGCTTGATCAAAAGAGCAAATCTCCTAGCTAAAAATAGGGGCTGAGTGTGTGAAGTAGGCTGTGTGCACAGTGCAGCACTGGCCATGGGTTCTCTTTTCTTTCTCCTTGGGGAGGCGGGGGAGGGAGAGAGAAATGTATTGGTGGGCCATTGCTTTGGTAGTGCAGCATCCCAGAACTTCTCAAAAGTGTAGTACTATACAATGGCATACACTAATACCGAGCAGCAGCATAATGTGGTAAAAATGACCAAGAAAGAACCCAGGCTTATACCTAGAACATATCTTTAGATAGTGACTTTTTTCCTGATATACCATTAATTAGTGGCAAGTAGACTTCATGGATTGGCCAAACCGGGTGATTTGCCTGTATTTACATTACTTCCAAATGGCTCGTCTGTAAATTATAGTGTGTGCACACACACCTACCCGCCTTATAGAATTCAGATGTACATTACATTGGAGTAGGATGACGTTGGTGCTAGACCTGGTGATCACCCTAAGCCTTTGTCTCGCCATCTATAAAATGGGAGGAGGAGGAGGATGTTTACCCTCCTTTGAAAGACTTCCTCTCTTCCCATACTATCATCAGTGGAGATCGATCAACTGCAAAAAGAGTGCTGCTAGGAGGGTGCTCCTCCATTAGGGCCCAGAGACTTCAGAAGTTACTTATCCCACCTTCCCACCTAGCTGTTGACCTTCAGGGCATACTGCAATGCTCATCTCTTTCCCCAGGTGAGGGTGAGCTGAAGGCTGGGAGAAGTATTCTGAGGTGAAATAGGGTCTTTTCTCACCTTTCTGGTATAGAGTGTCTGCTGGGTTTATTTCTGTTGTCCTAGTTACTTTGCATTTTTAATGTGCATCTTTGGATTGGAACATTTTAATGTGTTATTTATTTGGATTACTTCAAATCAATATATGAAGAGATTGAAAATAACTATATGTATGACAATTATTTAACTAACAATACTTTAATTAATTTTTACTAATTCCAGATCAAATACCATCAATTTGAATTCACAACTATCTGCAAAAGAAATACGTATTTGCATGTGTCTGTACAGATATTACAACAGTTATTACAATTATAAATATCACCTGAAGATGAAATAAAACAATTATAGATACAAAAAAAAAATGGAAAAAACTACCCAAGCAAGATAGCTGAAGGGAGTAGTTTCAATAAAAATCAGTTATAAGAACATACATTTTTTTAAAAGAGAAATCTGATGTCACTATTATTTTATACACTGCATATAGATTAAAAACTATCCATGCTGGTCATGAACTGGTTCATACACAAGATTGATGACTAGTCAAAAAAATTCTGAATACTTCAGCATCTCTCTCATATGTAAAGGTTATTTTCCAGAGTCAGAAAAAAAACCAATCACTGCTTAGTGGAAATTATTGTTTATTGGGGGGGGGGGGGTTAATTCAAATCATTTTTAAAATCTGATCTAATAACAAATTTCATTCAAATGCATGAGTT
This sequence comes from Platysternon megacephalum, assembly GCA_003942145.1. Lineage (NCBI taxonomy): Eukaryota > Metazoa > Chordata > Testudines > Platysternidae > Platysternon > Platysternon megacephalum. Next base: position 3,719,337 of record QXTE01000061.1, on the reverse strand, counting down.
GAACCACTTATACATGGCAGCACATGAAAGTACAGCGGGATAGTCATGGCAGAACACCTACATCTTTCTTGTGCCTAGCCCAGTCTGACTTCACCTTCTAGGGGCTGCACCCCCCAGCCCTTAAACAACAAACCAAAACAGGTGTAACTACCTGTGTGTGGCGGGGGGAGAGGGGTGAAGAGGGAACAACCATAACTTCATTGAAGTTATCTTCCTATACACCAATGGTTCGCAAAGGCAGTCCGCCGCTTGTTCAGGGAAAGCCCCTGGTGGGCCAGGCCAGTTTGTTTACCTGCTGTGTCCGCAGGTTCGGCTGATCGCGGCTCCCACTGGCTGCAGTTCGCCCTTCCAGGCCAATGGGGGCTGCAGAAGGGCGGCCAGCACATCCCTTGGCCTGCGCCACTTCCCGCACATCCCTGAACAAGCGGCGGACCGGCTTTGAGAACCACTGCTATACACCATGGAAGTCAAATAAAATTCAGGTCCTCAGTGTGTTTGACTTCACTGCAGAGCTAACTTGGGCTTTCACTTGGGTGTTGCTCCTAACCCAGCTCTCGTCCAGCCAATGTGACAGTTCTTTACACCCAGGCTAGCTGGTGCATCCTGGCCTACAGGCTAAAGTTTAGTTGCTGCTTACACTCAGTCTCATAAGCCACACACTTTGCTGTGTAGATGCAGGCTAACCCATTTGAATGCTGACAGTTCTCCAATGCCTTCGCACAATTCCCCTCACATGGCCAGAAGGACAGATGCGTTCCCTTGCAATTCACTGGGAAAGAATCAGAACATTACAGAACTAAAAACCATGAGATATGCCCCCCAGGAATCCTAACACTTTACTCGAGTACAGTGCCAGTGAGGACACAGTAATTTGGGTAAGGCATTGCAGTGTGGCTGCTCACATCTGAGCTAGGCCAGCCCAGATGCTCAGACTCAGGTGCTGATCACCTGAGTTAATTCTGCAGTCAATACACAACATTTGGCATCTACAACATGTTGTTGGGTTGTATTGTCCAAATTCATAGGAGATTAAAGAAATGGATTCTCCCCAACGACATGGGTTAACTCAATCAGTAGCAAAAACACATCCACTTATACAGCTACTGGTTAGCAAATAGCCTATTTACTGGTTATTTTACTTAATTCCAAGTAGTTGGCCACATCTCACTGAATTAGCCATCCTAGCATAAAAGAGGAATGGCAGTGAGATGCGTGTCATGATTACTAACATAGCATAATGTAGAGTAGTTCATTTTTCTTTTGTTTGCACTGAATTGTGAAGCCACTTTGGCTGCTAGTGAAGTTGTTCATGCCCAGAAGATCTAGTAAAATAAAAATGTGTGATTCGTATTATTAATTAAATGAAAGGAGAAAAAAAGGACAACATAAATAGTCTTATTTTTAATTCTCTTTGTGAATTTCAGTAGTTAAAAGCCAGATGACTAGAAATCAGTTAAGGTTCATTACAGTTACAATCCTTCCAGAGAGAGAGAGAGAGAGAGAATTACCGGTACATTAACTTTTACACTTGTGACCTAGTAAATAATGTTCTAGTTAGAGCTAGGACTTCTCACAGCCATAAGCTCATGTAACTTATAAAAATATATTTGTGTTCAAATCTGATGTTATGTGCTACCAAGCCAAAGATTTTAAAGGACTTCAAATGAAATATACCTCTGCTTAAAAAAATAATAATATTCTCAGGTTTTGGTCTCAAACTTTTTGATCACACTGATGCTGTTTAAATAAATGAGAAAACAAGGACATTTGTCAAATCTACAGTGAAACAATTGAAGAATCAAATGTATGATGAAGCTAATGCAAACGACATGGTCCAATTTTCTCTTCACATATGGGAGATACTAGATTTTGAGTTAGCTTGGATCATTTAAGCAATCTGTAAATCAGAAGCAGGCATTGACTAGGTTACCTGAACAGACAGCAAGAGGGGGAAGTTTGACATTGTGTTTGTCCTCCCCAAAGGGTTTCTAATATATTGTTGGTTTTACTTCACTGCAATGTCAATCATTCTGTAAGTCAGAATTAGCCACTTCAGTTATTTTGGCACAGAAAATATAAAATATAAAATTACAATCAGGAAAACAAAATCATCTAATGCTTTTCTATTTGTTCAGTGATATGCTCAAATAATTCAAAATGAATACTTGGTACAGTACAACTCCAGAGAGATTACTGAGTGTAGATTTTTGTGGGAATTTAATTAGAATGATATTTTGTATAAAAACGTAGTTGTGTTTGATATAAAACTAAACAGGTGACTAAATAAGACTCATTTAACCAAAATCCTTTAGTCTCATTTAAGATCCAATATCGAATTAGCACAGTTGAAGGTCCAGCATCCAAGATGTCTAATAACAAGGTATATTATTAAGTTACAGAGCCCCAAGGATAGAACCAGAGAGTAAAGTAAAGGGAGTGCCTCTCCCCCTCCTCTGTGAAGAACAGCTTCTCTCCTCAGAGCCCTATCCCTGGCTTGAGGAACACCCAACTGGCATTTGGCAGAGTGGTTTTTTGGGGGGTTCTTCCTGACAGTGGGAGGTGTTCCACCTGGGAGTTCCATTTTCCACCTCTGTGATGACTGGGAAAACTGCAGATGGATGCTAAGAAGGTTTTTGACAAACTTCAGTGTTTGGGATATAGACAGGACCTGATTCTAATTCAGTTTCATTATGTACTCACTGGTATAGAACAAAGGATCCCATCTGCTTATATACATATATGGAGATATACCTATCTCGTAGAACTGGAAAGGACTTTGAAAGGTCATTGAGTCCAGTCCCCTGTCTTCACTAGCAGGACTAAGTACTGTCCCTGACAGTGTTGTGTGTGTATGTTTGTTGTTGTTGTTGCCACCCCAGATCCCTAAATGGCCCACTCAAGGACTGAACTCACAACCCTGGGTTTAGCAGGCCAATGCTCAAACCACTGAGCTATCCCCCCCAAATATAGAGCATATGAACACACCATCCAAGTACTTAGTGCTATGCACTGGCTCCACACTGAATACAGGGTCCAATTTAGTCCTGATACTCGATATCCTTAATGGGAGTATACCTGGCTACCTGAAATATCACCTCTCCCTCTATTAATGAAGACCTCTGATAAGACCGAAGGACCACTGGAACAATGAAACTGTCAACCAGTAGAGGAGGCTGTTTGTACAGGAGACAGAATTTACACAGGATTCAGACTATCCAACTTATTCCAGAAGAATAATGATGGCTTTGCCATTTGCACACTTAAGGATCCGTTTGAAAGCCCATTGAAATACTGCCTTAGGTTTCTCACAATAAGCTTTTCACACACATGTACATAAACTAGGGTTGCCAGATGTCCAGATTTCGACCAGAACACCTGGTCAAAAAGGGACCCTGATACCTCTGCCCAGCACCGCTGACTGGGCCATTAAAAGTCCGGTTGGAGGTGCTGCGGATCTTAGGCAGGCTCCCTGCCTGTCCTGGCATGGCACTGCCCACCAGAAGCGGCAAGCAGGCTTGGGGGGACCCCCAGAGGGCTCAGCGCACTGCCCCCGTCCCGAACAGCAGCTCTGCAGTCCCATTGGCCAGGAACCGCAGTCAATGGGAGCTACGGGTGGTGCCTGCGGATGAGAGCAGCGCACAGAGCCTTCTGGCCATCCCCACCTAGGAGCTGGACCTACTTGCCACTTCCAGGGCACAGTGTGGAGCCAGGACAGGCAGAGAGCCTGCCTTAGCCCCGCTGCACCACTGACCGGGAGCCACCTGAGGTAAGCCCGCATCCCAAACCCTCATCCCTGTCCTCACCCTAGAGCCTGTACCCCAACCCCTGCCTCAACCTGCAGCCCCCACTTGCACTTTGAATCCCTCAGCCCCAGCCCCCCAGTCTGGAGCCCCCTCCTGCACCCAAACCCCCTCATCTCCAGCCCCACCTCAGAGCCTGTACCCCCTCCCTGCCCCAGCCTGGAGCCCTGTCCCCCACCCTGAACCCCTCATTTCTGCCCCACCCTGTAGCCTGCACCCCCAGTTAGATCCCTCACCCTCACCCCAACCCCCCGTGAAAGTGAGTGAGGGTGGAGGAGAGCGAGCCACTGAGGGAGGGGGAAGGTAGTGAGTGGGGGGCAGGGCCTCTGGGAAGGGGTGGGGCTAGGGTGTTCAGTTTTGTGCAATTAGAAAGTTGGCAACCCTAACACAAACATGCAGCTTCACCCATTTACAATGAAATCTGTTCATGTGGAATCTCACAGGAGGAGAAGGGAGAGAGCAAGAAAGCTTTCCTATGCTATTGAGATTGGGACCAAACAGGTACACAGAAAGAAACTGTACGTTTATTAACTTCAATGGAGTTAATTCAGATTTACACAGGAAGAAAAATGAGGAGAATCATGGAATATCAGGGTTGGAAGGGACCTCAGGAGGTCATCTAGTCCAACCCCCTGCTCAAAGCAGGGCCAATCCCTAGACAGATTTTTGCCCTTAAATGGCCCCCTAAAGGATTGAACTCACAACCCTGGGTTTAGCAGGCCACTGTTCAAACCACTGAGTATCCCACCCAGAATCAGTGCCAATACATTTCCAATATAGCAATCCATTAACATTATAGAAAGTAGAAAAAAGTTAATGTTGCCATTTGTGATTAATTAATTATTACACTTTGTCAGCTCTGTATCCCAACTTTTCTACATCTCAAGTCTAAGACCAAGTTCAGCAATGGACAATCCAAGTGATCTCAAGTCTGCTGCACCTTGCCTGCCTGTATTTCAGTGCAGTTAAGGAAAAGACTGCACACACTTCCTAGCACATCTCATTATATTTATTAATGTAAACCCTTGTCATTTTTTTTCCCCTCCGTTTTTTTGTTTACAACCCCTCCACAAACCTTCACTATTGCATAGCATCAGCCTTCCAAATTGGAAATGTATGTTTAACAGAATTATTGTGCGGTGCACTTAGATACTTCATTTTTGCCACAGATATGGCAAATATTCTTTCTATACCCATCCAGTATGTTCTTCCAGTCCTGACTTATTGCTCACTGTCAGAATCTCCTGCACCCAAACCAAAACATTAAGGGGAAAGGGTTTCAAAACAATGGGGCAAATTCTGCTGTGATCTACACCAGTGTAAAAATCATAATTCTACTGACATAAACACAGTTACTCTGCATTTAGACCAGGGGTCGGCAACCTCTGGCATGCAGCTCGCCAAGGTAAGCACCCTGGCGGGCTGGGCCAGTTTGTTTAACTGCCACGTCCGCAGGTTCGGCTGATCGCGGCTCCCACTGGCCGCGGTTCGCCACTCCAAGCCAATGGGGGCTGCGGGAAGCCGCGGCCAGCACATCCCTCGGCCCGCGCCACTTCCCGCAGCCCCCATTGGCCTGGGATGGCAAACCGTGGCCAGTGGGAGCCGTGATCGGCCGAACCTGCAGATGCGGCAGGTAAACAAACTGGCCCGGCCCACCAGAGTGCTTGCCCTGGTGAGCCACGTGCCAGAGGTTGCCGACCCTGATTTCCACCATGAAAAAATAAAAATGTTGACAATGCTTCTGACTCTGCAAACACACATTCACCTCACTAACTTGATCCAGGTAAGCAGTGTCATTGACTTCAGTGGGATAGGTCAGTGGTTCTCAACCAGGGGTACACACAACCCTGAGGGTACACAGAGGACTTCCAGGAGGTACATCTACTCATCTAGATATTTGCCTAGTTTTACAACTGGCTATATGAAAAGTACTAGCGACGTCAGTACAAACTAAAATTTCATACAGACAACTTGTTTATACTGCTCTACATACTATACACTGAAATATAAGTACAATATTTATATTCCAATAGATTTATTTTATAATTATATGGTAAAAGTGAGCAAGTAAGCAATCTTTCAGTAATAGTGGGTTGTGACACTTGAATTTTTAGGTCTGATTTTGTAAGCAAGTAGCTTTTAAGTGAGGTGAAACTTGGGGGTACGCAAGACAAATCAGACTCCTAGAAGGGGTACAGTCATCTGGAAAGGTTGAGAGCCACTGCAATAGGTTATATGCACCAACATATTCACATGCTTGTTTGCAGGATTAAGTAATGCTCAGTAATTCAGTAATATTGTGTCAAGTTATGTCAGGTTGCAGCATGTCACCCAGTGCTTCATTATATAAAATCAAGGAAATTGGAATGTTACAAAACTTGTCACAAGTTAACAGAATGCAGAAAATTAAAAAAGAATGCAATTACACACACAAATTTGCACTGAATCTACTCATAGCCAGTTTTGAGAGTGTGTTTTCTAGTCTTCATCAGAATTAAGCACCTTTAAGGAGTGCTAGGGCTGGTTCTATGCTCAGTTTCAGCTGATTTACACTAGCCTAAAATAGGGTTGCCAGGTGTCTGGTTATGGACCGGAACACCCGGTTGAAAAGGGACCCTGGCAGCTCCAGTCAACACCACTGACCTGGACATTAAAAGTCTGGTTGGTGGCACAGTGGGGCTGGCAGGCTCCCTGCCCAGCTCCGTGTGGATCCTGGGAAGCAGCCAACATGTCCGGCTTCTAGTCAGAGGGGTGGGCAGGGAGGCTCCACTTGCTGCCCCCACCCGCAGGCACTGCTGGGGAACCGCAGCCAATGGAGATGTGGGGGCAGCGCCTGCGGGTGTGGGGCAGCGCCTGTGGGGCCTCCTGGCAATACTTGCGCCTAAGAGCCGGAGGGAATGTCGCCGCTTCCTGGGAGCTGCCTGAGGTCAGCACCGCCTGAAGCCTGCACACCCTCCCACACACCAACTCCCTGCCCCTGCTCAGAACCCCCTCCCACACCCAAACTCCCTCCCAGAGCCTGTTCCCCACACCCCCACCTGCACCCCAACCCCCTGCCCCAGCTCAGAACCCCCTCCCGCACCCTAACCCATACCTAATATGAGCCTGGCTAAATGCCCACTTAGCCCCAGGTAAATAGTCCTACACAGAGCGTAGAACAGAGCCAGGCAAACATTTCTCATAGAACAATTTATTCAGCAAATTTAGCTTCTTTTCTGTTCACAAATTACCTGTGAAAGGCTTGTGATTTTTACTGAATTGTTTGAATACCAGTATGTCTGCCTATTAATACAGATTCGCAGGAGTATTTGTGACATTTTTCTTGCCACAAAACAAACATTCTTGTGAATAAAAACTTGCTTACTTGAATGCTCATGAATAAAAAGGGTCAGAAGAACGTCATGAATCTTTTCTTCCTGTATTCATCCCATTCTGGTGCTTTACTTGCCTTTGACAACCATGACTTTAGAGCAGTGCTGACTGACACACACTCAGTCCCTGACACAGAACACCAGATCTCAGGGAAACTTCATCTCATCCTATTAGGGCTGCTTAAAACCCAGCTCTTTTTGAACTTTCCTATTTCACCGATCAGGCATTGGGTCTGATTCTCATTTACACTAAGGCTGCTTTACACTTCTCTGGCAATGTAAAGGGACTCTGAGTGGGTGTAAACATTAAGCCCACTTTAAGACCCTTTACATTGCCAGGGCAGTGAAAAGCAGTCTCAGTGTAAAAAATAATTTGGCCCATTCTGTTTAATATGGAGGATGGATGGGCTGATATTTGCATTTGGGTGATTTGGATGTAGGAGGCCTTGTATTTAGTTTGTATTCAGATGCAAACCCAAATATTATCCAGCTAAGTATCAGCCTGCTAGCCCCACTATCCCAGTAACATACAAAACTGAGTATGTGCTGGTGTGCCACCCTCCTGCTGTGCCTGCACTATCCCTTAAAGCACATTGAGGCCTGAGACTGGAGGATCTTTCTTCTTGTGTGAAGGTTCAAAAGAAAAGAATGTCACAGGGAGACTGCATATAATCCTATGAATGCTGCATAAAAGCCAGATCCTTCTAAAGCTTTCTACAGCTTCTTGCAAACATGCAGTTAAGATGCCACTGATGATGGACATAAATTACAGCTTTTCCTCCCATTGTCTAGCATTTCTTTTTTTCTTTTTTGCTGAAAACTGACTAGTGAAAGATTTAGTGCAATGTCATTCTCCCTTTAACAGCTGGAAGTCACTTTGTTTTAGGATGGAGTGGCAGAGAGACCCAAGATAATCACACCATGACATTCTTACCCAGCAGAGGGGAAGAGAGGTGTCTTTCCTTCCACCCAATCCCTTCCTAACTTCCCTTCATTCTGGGTGGGAGGAAGTTTCAGTCTCTCTCCTCTGGGCCAGCAAGAGAGGTGTTTCTTCCTGGTGCCGGGAAGGAAGGGGATTTTTTCCTCCTCTTGGTCTTGGAGAATGTGGGGCACTAATTCCTTTTATTCCCCTTTCTAGGGAATCTAGTTCCTGTTAGCTTCCTCCTTGCTGGCTCATTTGGTCAATGTTCCTCAGACAGTGTTACTGGACTCACTTCTGTGCCCAGCACAGAACAAGGGCAACATGTACCAGATTTGGGGAACTCAACAAAAGTCAAACAACACTGGAGTGAGAGAGTCCTACAGCTAACAAGCCACAGGCTGAGTAGCAGTGGTATGCATCTGACTCACATTTGGCTGCCTGGTGTCCATCAACACTTGTAGATAAATAAACAATGAACTGAAAATGAATGCACTAATTAGAAACACAGTCGCTATACAACAAATTTCCTTGTTTCTCACTTAGATGCCTGCAAACTGCAGGTCCTTGTACTGGTTCTCATTTAACAATGATATTAGCATAGAGATAATCTGAATCAAGGCTTTTATAAAGCTTGTTCTGTCCCAGGAGTTTTGGCTGCCTAACTGTATTAAGGATCAAAAATAACGTGAGTCATTGCATTTTAGGACCATACTGGCTAAAGATAACATAACTCTAGTTTATAATAACCAATAAACATTATAAAGATTTATTCACCCTCCCTAGGTAACGTTATAATGTGGACTCAAAATGCTCCTTTCAGATAAGAGGTCACTTATTCAGCAGCTGTAAAAAGGTAGAAAATAAAAACCACTAATCGGCACATTTCTAATAAAATCGTCATGCCTACTAGGCCCAAGGGACTTCAACTACTTACAATTTCACATCCCACATGGCAAATTCCCTGTAAAGAAATGGCTAAATGGGTTTTTCATGCAGTACTCCAATAAATCACAGGTCATTAATCAAACATCGCTTAAAAACAAAAAAAAGAAAAGAAAATGAAAAATTCCCTCACAAAAATTGACCAGATTAACTGTTCTAACTCCTGGATTCTTTGGAATTCATCATGAGATACATTCAACAATAAAAAAGTAAAACTTGGCCCAGATCAACACAAAAACTATAGGAAATCTAGGCTTCTAGACAATGAAAAGACAGGTTAAATTATTCTATGCCATTTGTTTTTCCTAGATTGGAAATCGTTTGCTGAAGTATTCAACATTTATGGATTTCAGCAAACTTAAAAGTAATAACTCATTCAGCCAGATGTAGTGTCCAGGGCTGGCTCCAGGCACCAGCCGAGCAAGCTCTTACTTGGGGTGGCAGATTCCAAGGGGCGGCATTCCGTCCAATCCTAGGGTGGCACGGCCGCCTTTTTTTTTTTTTTTTTGGTTCGCCGCTCCGGCCGCCCTGCGCCCTGGTGTTTTTTGTTTGTTTTCCTTTTGTTTCGCTGACGACTTTCAGTGTGCCACTGTAAGGGGCGGCGGCGCAGAGGAGGGGAGTGCCCTGCTGCGAGTGGGCTGCACGCTCGGTCTGCCCCAGCTGGTGCCAGGTCTGCAATAAGCCCGGCAGCCCGTGTCCTTCCCTCCCCGCTGACCGCCGACTTTCATTTCACCTGCAGGCGGGAGCGGCGCGGAGCCCTCCGGGCAGGCGGCACAGCGGGAGGGGCTGAGTGGCGAGCGCCCCAGCTGAAGGAAGCCCTGGCCGCCCCCATTCTCTCTCTCCCCCTCCCTCCCGCTAGCCGGGGCGCGCACTCTGCTGCCCGAGGCATGTCTGCAGCGCAGGAAGTCCCGCTAGCCAGAGTGCAGCCGCCGCCCGCCCAGAGGCTTGCCAGCGCAGCCGCCGCCCGCCCAGAGGCTCGCCAGTGCAGCCGGGAGAGGCAGCTGCGAGCCGCCAAGTAAGTGGCATCGAAAGTTTGCACCCTGTTTTGGGTTGGGTTTTTTTTGGTTCGCCGCTCCAGCCTCCCTGCACCCTAGTTGGGTTTTTTTGTTTTTTTTTGCTTGGGGCAAATAGGTGAAATATCTATGGTATGTATAGCCTCCCATTGCAACAGTACCTGAGCAGCTTACGCACTTTAATGTGCTTATCCTCACAGTGCTCCTGTGAGGTAGGAGAATGGTAGTATACCCATTTTACAGATGGGACACCGAAGCACAGAGAAATTAAGTGACTTGACTAAGTCAGGAAGTCTGTGGCAGACCAGAGAATTAAACCCAGCCCTCCGCATACCCAGTTTAGTATCAATCACTGGACCATCTTTCCTTCCTTTATTTACCCTCAATACTTGAAGGGGGCCCTTTCAAATGACTTTTCCCTAACATCCAAAGGGATCAGGATCCAGGGTTTTCTGCCTCACAGCCATGTGGTTCAGCTTTGTTATCCTATGCTTGTACAGTACTTTCAGATCCCTGGATGTAAGGCACTATACATGTAGTATTTTCAAATCAGACCAATTTTTTAGCAAGTGTCATGTATCTAAATAAAATAACCAGCAGATTTATGTGTTTTGCTAATAGAGCTCCAACAATTGTGCCAGAGATCAGAATTAGCTTGGAGATCAGATTAGTTTGCACATCTGTTATAAGTGGTCTACAGGTTGCACTTGTCTCTTAGAGGTGAAGCACAGAATCTCACCCCTTCTATCCCTCAAGTCCCTTTGTGATCATGGGCAAGTCACTTCAGCTTCCCACTTTCTAAACTGGGGATAACACCACCCACCTAACAGGGCTGCTGTGAATATAATACCTTAATGTTTGGTCAAGTACTTTGAAATCATCAGCTGTATTATTGAAGTACAAGCTTGATACACCTCTACCCCGATATAACACGACCTGATATAACACGAATTCGGATATAACGCGGTAAAGCAGTGCTCCGGGGGGGGGGGGGGGGGTGTGCACCCCGGGGGGTCAAAGCAAATTTGGTATAACGGGGGTTCCCCCATAACGCGGGAAGATTTTTTGGCTCCCCAGGACAGCGTTATATCGGGGTAGAGGTGTATATTATGTTATTACTTCTCCAGTGAAATTCCCTATGATTTAAGGTGAAAGTTGCCTAGGAAGGGAGTACTGTGTTAGTCTATTAGTTTGCCTCATATACGGTAGTTGTTTGCCTGGAAATGAATTCAGTTGGTACCATTAGCTATCATGGGTTGAAAATCATGTGTATAGCTAGTTGTTAAATATTTTGCAAACAGAACTAATTAAGGGAAGAGTGTGATGGTATTTAGGGCTGGCATAACATTTTTCCAGCAAAGTTGTTTAGGAGCATGTTAAAATGACATTGATTAAAAAAGTTACAGTATTCAGTTATATTTAGAACTTAATTTAAAATTTTAAAAATAACCTGAGGCCAGCTGTAGGTAGACAAAGCACTGTCGTCTACTTGCTCTAATGTAAGCACTTCCCAAATTTTGTTTTGCTGAAGAGCCATTGAATTTTTGAATACTTTTTCCACTCTTTTAGAACGAGAAATGACTTTTGCAATGCAGTTAACCTGAATGCCAGTTCACATATCACTCTAACCAGCTCCTTACATATCAATGGTGAGACCCATCCCTTCTCAATCATAAATTAAAAGACATCTTTTCCAGAGGATTTGAAGAACAAGATTTTTTCATTTTAAATATTGAGGGAATAGTTGTGAGTTTACGAGTGTTACTGAAATCTCAGACTTTTTACTTAAATGTTCAGGGAATACCCAGATGTATGCCACAGAAAAAGATTGCCAGTTGAGCCAATTTGGCCTGAAATGTATAGGGATAGGAATTCATAAAGGAATTCCCATATGCAGAGAATTCTCAGTGGGCTGGGACTGCAAGATTTAGGGCTGCTATGTCATCACTGGAGTTGTACAAAGGAGTTAGAGTCAGGTCCCAGGCTCAGGCCATGTATTATTACATTTGCCATTCAGGGCCCTCTGGCAGAACAATTAACACTGGTGAACCACTTACTTACAAAAGTATTTCCATTGACACCAATATGTCTACTCAAAATGTTCCCCAATGTGAACAATGGTTCTACATTCAATAAGCACAATTATTTTAAGTTTGCCATTTCTGCACTATTTCTCTTACTTATTACTAGCACATGTACAGTATAGAATTATCCGTGACTGTTCTCTAGACTTTGTAAATGGATATGCTTTTGCCATGCACATGCCCTGTCGGTGTTCCCTTTTAATGCAAATATTCATCCAATAGTGTTTCATTGTCACATTCACACTAAATGAACTTCAGAGAGATATGTGCATGATTCACAGATGAACACACATTACATTTGCATGTACAAATATTTGTGCACCAAGGGTACATCTACAAAGGGATAAAAGCTCCACTGCACAGCCATGGCTGGCCCAGGTCAGCTGACTTGGGCTCACAGGGCTTGCGCTGTGGGGATAAAAACTGCTGTGTAGATGTTCAGACTCATGCTGGACCCGGAGCTTTGGGACCTCCTCCCTCACAGGGTCCCAGAGCTTGGGCTCCAGCCTGAGCCCAGATGTCTATACAGCATTTTTTTCAGATCCTGAGTCAGCTGACCTGGCCCAGCTGCCGGATTTTTATCCACATGTAGCCATACCTCAAGTGTCTGTCTGCATGCTCATCCATTCAAGAACCGAAACAGTACCATGTGATTTACTTGACCAATCACAACTAGAATAGCAAATATTAAATAATCAGTTTTGATATAGTCATTAATGCCACTACCCTCATTTTGAATCAAGATGAATGTTGAGCAACATTTTTCTACTTGAAACTTATTATGCAAGCTTCATTTAGAGCTACATAAAGCCTTCCCAGATAATTCAATGGTGTTCTGATGTTGTTTGTGTTATCCCAGTACTTAGATTATCAACATATTTCAGGATTGATAACACAATCAATGTCTGCAAAATAGAAAATAAGCACAATATGAAAAAATATATGGAGCACGTCATATGGCAATATCTGTTAAACTTTCCCCAGAAATGTAACATTAGATATTTGTCTCAAATAGGTTATCAAAAACATGTAAAGGTGATGGTTGAGATTTTCAGTGGGGCTTGTGCTTCTAAATGGCATAGGTGTTTTTGAAAATCTCGTCCAATAGCTTAATACATGTTAATATATTTGCTTAGAGAGAATGTTAAATACTCACACGAACTGCATGGATAGCATACAATTAATTTTGCTTATTGCAGTATTCTATTACTTTAAATTTCAGGGCTGCTTCCTGCAGCAAATGTAATTGAAACATTTAAACTTTCCAAACCATGCACATAACACACTCCTTTCGTTTGCTCATCCTCCCACATGTGGAATTTTTTCAACAATCTGATCCCGAGGATAAAAACATGTATAGAATTCTGACCTAAGCACCCCCTCCGCTAAACAACAGGAAAGACTTGGAACATTATTGGCACTTGTTTAATTTCTGAAGATATTTGCCCTCTGAAGAAGTTAATAAAACTTCATGCCATCTATTTTTATAAGATATCTGTTCAAGGGTTTGGTTTGATGTGGCCCTTCTAATCAGAAAAGAACAATTTAATCAGTTCAAATACATTTCAGAAATAGGATGTCAGCAATGTAAGTTAGAAGTATGATTGTAATGAACTGCAGGATAATCACAGCGGACTACTGTTCACTAGTTCACATTGGAAACATTTATCATAAAACTCTCTTAAAATGAAACTTTGCAATACAACAGCAATATCTGTCAGCTGGAAGAAGGGACAAAATTGTTCTCTCCAAATCTTGTCCATTAGAACTGAGTGTTCCTTCCCCTCACCCTGCCCTTTTAAAAAGGATGGATATCTTATGATTAAAACATCATTATAAATGAGATGGTAACTTGTCATGTGGAAAATTGAGATTCTCTGGTTTTGGTGAACTGCCTTTCAGCCTGAGGATTTTTGACCAACGTAAGTGACAGCCCTTCTTGTTTCACTAGTTTACTTTTCTAATTTTGCATTAGAAATTGTAATAGGAACTTATTTTTTTTGATGGTTACTGTCAAGATATTGAAATATGCTTATTTTCCCACATTTTATTAATATATGGTTAGACAGGAAGTCTGACCTTGTTGGGGGTAAAAAAAAAAATGAACTGATGGTCTGTTCATGACCTAGACATACAGACATCTCTGCTTCCTGTTATAGGAGTTTCTAATTCTTGAATGATAGGAATGTAAAGGTTACACAGCACAGGGGGCCGGCGGGAGTTTCAGATGCACACTGTTTTGTGCAGCTGTTTCATGATCTTTAGTGTCAGCATAATAGGTAACGGACTAGATTGATGGTTTCCACATTTTCTTTCAGGACCTAAATCTGTACCTTATTATTAGGCCATGAAGGAATAACATCAACAGTGGACCTCAGGGTTTTTTTGCTTTTTTTTTTTGGAGTCTGTTCTCGTAAATACACTCCTATTACATTTGCCAATCCTGAGCTCTTCACCTCTATCAAGTGGAGGATAAATCAGCTATGAACAAAGACATGTTTAGATCAGGTCCTTCAATCTCACTTCCTCCCCCACACGGAAAGACTGAAACCCAGAGGGTTTGTATCAAAGTTATTCAAGGGGCAAATTCATACCCAATTACCCTACCCGAGAGAGAGAGAGAGAAGTCCTCCCAGCAAAGGCCATGGTGCAGCAGTAAAGCCATTCCAAGGAGAATCCTCTACTCTAACGGACAGAGTAGTTTCCACAGTCGTAATGCCTGCCCCAACTTCACCCTGTGACAGTCCACAAATGTGCCTTTGATTTAGAAAGTACATCAGCCTCATTTAAGTAGGCAGGTACCAGTCAATGGAAGTTGTACCTGTTTATGTCTGGGCTAAATTTAGCCCTTTATGTTTATTGATATTCCAATTTATATTGAGATTACAAATTAAGTTTCAAACACTTGTACTTAACATAGAGTGGGTATCCTATAATAGGAATGGTCTAAAATTCTGCTGATTTTGTCACTTTCAATTAATAAGTCTGGGCTAGCATTGAAGAAAAAAAAAAAGCCATGAATATCTGCTTAAATGAATTTGCTTCAGCCATGCTCATGCCCTTGTGTTTGCTCCTCTCCAGCATATTCATGGAATAGAGTTTTACTGCCATAACTTTTACATAATAGGGGCTTAAAAAGGTATGTGTGCATGATCCACAATAAGCAAATGTTAAATTTGCATGCACAAGTCACATTAAGGTCGGGAATCAGCAAGGTACTTAGGCACCTGTCTAACTTTATTCATTTGAGTACTCCCAGTGAAGGATTATTAGGACTATTTAAATTATTAAAATAAGGTACATGCTTAAGTCCATACCTATTCAGCAGTGCATTTAAAATATATGCTAAGCTTTAAGAGTGTACATACTCTTGCTGAAAAAAATAGGCACATTTTGTTGATTTGGGGAACAAAGAGTACCATCATGTAACTTACCTGGCTAATCACAAGTAATCAGCAAGCTTAGAGACTATAAAAACATCCAGTTTTCAGAAAGAACTGTTTGCAGTAAATCCACAAACAATAAATAAAATTGCTGAATATTTTAAAATAATTAGTCTGGTTATATAGTGATCTATTTTTAAATAAGTGGAATAAAGAGGCTAAATTCATTGGATGACTTACTGAGTCTGAATTATTCACTGCTCTAATTATCATGGCAAACAGCACAGGAATTTAGCAAATTTCACTGTCACATAAAGACACATACACATGCAAAGACATACTTGGCGATACAGGCAGATGTGTATGGTTGAGAAATATAATTAAGGATGCTTTAATAGGTTGTCAAAGTTGCTAAGATACCATCAGGTATCCTAGCAAATCTTGGACAAACACAAGTATCTAAGAACAAGTTTTAAATATTCCTTTCGTGCTTGCTTTTGCAGTAATTGTAACCTTGTTCAGATAAAATGTCACCACCTGACAGTCAGATGTTTGGGCTTGGGAGTCACTCTATTCACTCAGCAGTGAATACATTTTTTATAGCCTTCCTGAACAACAAAGAACAAAAATTAAGGACAAAGTTATTTGCAAGAACATGCTTTGTAGGCACCTGGAAATACCTTTTTGTATGTTCATTACTTCCTATGCACTAAATGACAGTATAGGAAGCTTGATTCTCTCCTCTCCATTTCACCAGTTTTACAGCAGAGTAACTCCATACTTCTGGTGTAAATAAATGAGAGGAAAATTAGGACATTTGTCTTTTTGGGGTGAATATAATGGTGGGAAAAGGAGGTAGACTAAAACAGTTTAAAAAAATTAGGACTTGGGGGAAAAAAAAAAAGCTGGTCTCTCTGCTCTGACTCCCTGGCATGCAGCTTTATGGTAACAGACTTACAAATGAACACTCAGAGTACTACACCTAAGAGTAGTTGGACTCAATACAGACCTCACCTAACTGAGGTTTCCAGGTGCTATTGTAATCTAAATAATAACAATGCTCACAGACCCCATCTGCCGACAATAGAAAGTTCACCATTCCCATCCAGTTATCCTGCCCTCACCAGGTAAGCAAGATCTTTAGCACTAATTTCACATATTTTAAAAGCCTTCTAGCTAGCTATACTTTCTTCATTCCACTCCTTTGTTAAAGAAATATCTTCTCTTTTGTCTGTTTAACACTCACTTGAACTACTTTGACAGTTTCTTTAGGTACACCAACACGGCACTGTACAGAGGGTCAGCTGTTTTGAATAGCAGCCATAGCAAAAATCTGTTGATGACCAGCACAGTATTTGCCATTTCCTTACAGCATGTCTTGCCAATGCTGTCTATTGATGTGGAGACAGCTGCTGACTCACCTACAGTATTTATAAGTTCTAACTTGTTCAGTTCTTGCAGTGGTTGCCTACAAATGTGGTTTCCTTGATAGGAAGGGGACTAGAAAGTTGCTGTTAAACTTTGCTTTTCCAGCCTCCACTGCTAATATATATATATTGCACTATATACATGATTGTACAGGTGCATTCCTGACTCATGCTTAGCAATTAGTTGAGAAATAGGCCTTTGTTCAGAAAAAGTACTGTTCATGCCTGCTAAACTCCTCTTTTTAAAAAAGTTAATACCCAAGATCAAAGACTAATTCAATTAACTATAATTCCTAAAGCTATTACATTTGGACTTTTTTAGGCTTTTAATCCTTTATACGAGGATTTTTGCAGCCACATAACATCCCAAAAGATAATAAGCACATTGTGAGCTCTGATAAAATTTTATCAGGCATAAATCATATATAAAGCTGTCAATTTAGTTATTTTCTCTATAGGGAATAAACATGGAAACTTACAAATGATAGGAGCAAGAATTATAAGAGGTATAGAGATGAGTGCACTGATTTTGACTAATAGTTTAGTCAATGATGCATCATCTTTTCTGATCTAAAATTGCTCAACAGATGGACATTGGGCCAGAGCCTTGGCACCCAATATGCTCCATCTCAGGAACTCTGTAGTAGAAATGGGACATAAAGCTGCTCTAACAGGCCTGGGGAGTGCAAAGATGGTTTTAAGATGCCTTTGCCCTCACCTCACACATCCTGCACAAAGCACAGCTTGGCCAGACTCAAGGATCTGAGTTTTGGGGGTGAAATCCTAACCCCACTTAAGTCAATGGGATTTTTGCCATTGACTCCAGTGGGTGCAGGATTTCATGTCTGTTTTTTCATGACTTAGCTCATTGATCAAAATTATACTGTGAAAAGTTTAGTGCTTTTTTTGTTTAAGTTTTTCATTAAGAAAATCATTAAAATGTTGTTGAAAAACAAAATCAAAATTTGGAAATGTCACCAATTCTAATTTCAGACATCAGATATCTTAGGAAAAGTGCTCTTCCATGTCTTTGTGTTATTCAGCATTTGATCACCTCATTTATTGCTCACCTTAGTCCCATAGCACTGTTACTTTTTCCTAACTGGATGTGTGTCATTGTAATAAAGACGAGATGGTGTGATCAAGACCTTTGAATCTTTTAGAGAGAGAGAGAGAGAGAAAAGAGTTTATGGATTTAGAAGTAGCTGGCCCACCGAGATTATGGACTGTTTAGGACATTATAACCTGTTTTCCTTTCATTTTGAGGCATCATTGTAATATTAGAGAGTTTTGTAAGATTTAAATTAATTTATTCTCACTGCATTCACACAAAATAACTGCATAATATGTGTGAACATAATCCTAACCTCAAAGGTATAGCAGGATTCTTGGTTGGTTTATTTCATTGCCTCTGTACCAGGGGTCTGACCAGAGATTTTGTACAGGCTTAGTTGCAAAGGGTGCTGTCTCAGACCCTGCCCCATCTTATTTAACTATGTTAATGCCAAGGCTCTGGCCTGGAATTTTGAGAACGGACACACTCTCTGTGGTGCTACATTGTTTTAGCAAGATACAGTAACATTTTATGTAATTACAGATCAAAAGGAGATGATTTAGGGGAGGGGGCTGGGAGGGAGGGAGAAAGAGTGCCGGGGGAGGAAATCGGTTGACAACCTATCAATGCCAGGAAATATATAATGCTATAGGGTTTGTTTTTAGTGGATCTGAGGACCAAACAGAAACTTTTCATCTTTCTACAAAAACTAAAAATTCAATAAATACAATATGTCTATCTGGGTCATTGGATTTCAAAGATTAGCCTCATTCAGAAACTTGGAGAATCTGAACTATGAAGACTCATAGTTATGTACATCAGGTAATGAATGAAGATCTGAAGTCTTGCTGAGTATCCCACAGCATAGTGAAAATATTTTATGAAAAATTTCTTGTTTGCAGCAAATTTTTCACAAACAGCTTTTCCAATCAAAAAATTACCTTTTATCCAACAAAACTTTTCTTGAAAGAGTTTTGACAGAATTAAAGTCTTCAGTTTTCCCACAAAATGTTTTGCCCTATTTTTTACCAGTTTGTCAAAATTATTTTCAAAGACAGTAGTTTTTGCTTACTAAAAATATGGCAGAAAGTTTCATGAATAATCTGTGCAAAATATAGAAAAGTTAGAAGAAATATGAAAATGTTCTGTGAGGATTTCCATTTTATGACCAGTTCTACTTGTGATGATTTGTGTAGGACTAGAAACTAGAAGGAAAAAAAAGAGGTGGGGGGAGGGAGGGAGGGATAAGACTGGATATTTTTCTAAAAGATCTGCTCTAGTTCAAACAAAAGTTAATTCAGGGAAGTCCTATGGACAGTGTTACACAAGAGATCAGAATAGATGGATCACAGTGGTCCGTTCTGGCCTGATAAGCTATGAATCTATATTGGGGCATCATTAAAGTGGGCCTACTTCACTAATCATGTTATTTTTAATTTAATTTTTAGGCCCTAAGAATTAGCTGTTGCCAGCTCACGTCTGAAATGAGATTTGCTCTCTCAATTGATCTCAGTTGATCAATATGAAATATCAGAATTTACTACGGTTTGGGGTTGATAGTTGTAAATCACATTTAGCAGCAGAACAGAACAGATTGTTTATGTAGCCGTACCACTTCCAGCTGTGATCTTCCTGGGTCTTACAAGCTAAATAGAGTTTAAGCTTTCTCAGTGCTTACATGGGTGACATTCAGAGAATAACTTGTTGCAGGAAAAGATACTGGTGATTCATTATACAGTATTCTTCTTGAGGTGACAGTATTGAACAAGCCCCTCAGCAAGCTAGGACACTGTACTAGTGAAGAATTAAAACCACCATCCTGATAATTTTCCCCCTCTCGTGAAAGAATTTTAATAATTTTGGTGTCATGAGAAAAATTCCAAGTTGGCTATTACATTCCCTACTTCCTAACATTTCAACTGGACATGATTCTTCTTTACTGCTTAGCCTAAGAGACTTAGGTCTCTTCAGCTGTGGGATGTTACCTGCCTGCAACAGTAGTGGCTGACTTTTCATGGTAAATTAGATTACTCCAATCTATAGCTTCGAAAGAATCGTTGGCCTGTTTTTCAGAAGTGCTGAGCTCCTCTGGAGCTGTACTTTTGAATGCATAGACCCTTTGTGATTTTCTATATGAAGTACCCAGCTCTTCTCATTCTTCACCATTGTCATGATTGACAAGCGTAGCCCTAAAAATCTTCAGCTAGACCCTGAGTTGTGAGCAAAGTGGGGGAGGCAATTGTTTCAGTTTTCCTGATTACAGACCATTTCTACCACCAGCATAATTTTAGAGACCTGACCCCTACATCCCAGGGGAAGGTCTGTGGTATAAAGATATGGCCACTTTATACCAGCCCCGGTCCCCTCCCTCCTCAAGCACCTGGGGAGAAATCATCAGGTGCTTGTTTTGGGCAGCTTTAAGTCTCATTTGTGCCACTGGTACAGCACAAAGAGAACTTAGGTAGGGCAAGGAATCTGGCCCAATCCTTTTCTATTTACACTGTAGATATTTTTCTGGCTCTTAAAAGTGTATTAACCCCACAGTTCACCTTTACCACCTCCAGTAAAAAAGCCTTTTGTACATTCAATCCAGTCTACAAAAGGCTTCTAAATTACTGTTAAAATTAAGGGTCTAAAGTGCTTAGTGTACCTATACAGCCATGTTAGTTACACCAAATAGTCTCTCTGGCACTGGGTGTCTGACTGAAACATGGCTGTTTTTTGCTCTTATTGGCCGCCCTTTGCTTTCTTTCTAGGAGGAGTCATTCCTTTGCAAATAGGACATGCATTTTATTGTAGAAAGTTTTCACATAGTCTGTCAAGTGGCAAAAAACAGCAAGCAGGATATTGAAGTACAAAATGCAAAAAGGTGCCCTACTTATTAAAGCACAGCACTCTTCCTACATTCAGCAGAGCCAAACCTTGGTTTGCTTGTCCCATAGGTGAAGGGGAGTGCTCTATGGGTATGTCTACACTACGGGATTACTCCAAATTTACAGAATTTGATTTTTGGCAACAGATTGTATAAAGTCGAGTGCATGCGGACACACTAAGCACATTAATTCGGCGGTGCGCGTCCATGTACCGAGGCTAGCGTCGACTTCCGGAGTGTTGCACTGTGAGTAGCTATCCCATAGTTCCCGCAGTCCCCCCGCCCATTGGAATTCTGGGTTGAGATCCCAATGCCTGATGGGGCAAAAAACATGGTCACGGGTGGTTCTGGGTACATGTCGTCAGGCCCCCCTCTTCCTCCCTCCGTGAAAGCAATGGCAGACAACCATTTCGTGCCTTTTTTCCTGGGTGAACTGTGCAGACGCCATACCACGGCAAGCATGGAGACCACTCAGCTCAAGACAGCAGTCATGAATATTGTAAACACCTCGTGCATTATTGTGCAGTTAATGCTGAAGCAGAACCTGCAAAACCAGGTGAGGAGGAGGCCGCGACGGCAGCGCGGCGACCAGAGTGATGAGGACATGGACACAGAATTCTCTCAAACCACAGGCCCCGGCACTTTGGAGATCATGTTAATGGGGCAGGTTCTAGCCGTGGAACGCCGATTCTGGGCCCGGGAAACAAGCACAGACTGGTGGGACCGCATAGTGTTGCAGGTGCGGGACGATTCCCAGTGGCTGTGAAACTTTCGCATGCGTAAGGGCACTTTCATGGAACTTTGTGACTTGCTTTCCCCTGCCCTGAAGCACCAGAATACCAAGATGAGAGCAGCCCTCACAGTTGAGAAGTGAGTGGTGATAGCCCTTGGAAGCTTGCAATGCCAGACAGCTATCGGTCAGTCGGTAATCAATTTGGAGTGGGCAAATCTACGAAGGGGGGGGGGGGCTGCTGTGATGCAAGTTGCCAAAGCAATCACTGAGCTGCTGCTACCAAAGGTAGTGACTCTGGGAAATGTGCAGGTCATAGATGGCTTTGCTGCAATGGGATTCCCTAACTGTGGTGGGGTCATAGATGGAACCCATATCCCTATCTTGGCACTGGAGAACCAGGGCAGCCAGTACATAAACCGCAAGGGGTACTTTTCAATGGTGCTGCAAGCAATGGTGGATCACAAGGGACGTTTCACCAACATCAACGTGGGAAGGCCGGGAAGGGTTTGTGACGCTTGCATCTTCAGGAACACTAATCTGTTTAAATGGCTGCAGCAAGGGATTTACTTCCCAGACCAGAAAATAACCATTGGGGATGTTGAGATGCCTATAGTTATCCTTGGGGACCCAGCCTACCCCTTAATGCCATGGCTCATGAAGCCAGACACAGGCAGCCTGGACAGTAGTCAGGCGCTGTTCACCTACAGGCTGAGCAAGTGCAGAATGGTGGTAGAATGTGCCTTTGGACGTTTAAAGGGTCGCTGGCACACGTTACTGACTCGCTCCGACCTCAGCCAAACCAATATTCCCATTGTTATTGCTGCTTTCTGTGTGCTCCACAATCTCTGTGAAAGTAAGGGGGAGACGTTTATGGCGGGGTGGGAGGTTGAGGCAAATCGTCTGGCTGCTGATTACGCGCAGCCAGACACCAGGGTGATTAGAAGAGCACACCAAGAAGTGCTGCGCATCAGAGAAGCTTTGAAAACCAGTTTCATGACTGGCCAGGCTACGGTGTGAAAGTTCTGTTTGTTTCTCCTTGATGAAAACCCGCCCCCTTGATTGACTCATTCCCTGTAAGCAACCCACCCTCTCCCCTTCGATCACAGCTTGCTTTCAAAGGAAATAAAGTCACTATCGTTTAAAAATCATGTATTCTTTATTAATTGATTATAAACATAGGGAGAGAACTGACAGGGTAGCCCAGGTGGGATTTGGGAGGAGGATAGGAGGGAAGGAAAAGGCAACTTCAAAAGTTCAAAATAATGATAGCCTTTTGCTTGGGCTGTCCACTGGGGTGGAGTGGGAGGGTGCACGGAGCCTCCCCCTCCCCGTTCTTGGGCGTCTGGGTGAGGAGGCTATGGAACATGGTGAGGGGGGAGGGCGGTTATACAGGGGCTGCAGCGGCACTCTGTGATCCTGCTGCCATTCCTGAAGCTCCACCAGATGCCGGAGCATGTCCATTTGCTCATGCAGCAGCCCCAGCGTTGCATCCCGCCACCTCTCATCTTGAGCGTCCCTCCTCTCCTCACAGTCACTGGCATCTTTCCTGTACTTTGATACCATGTCCTTCCACTCAGTCGATTGCATGATTTCTGAGAACATTTCGTCTCGCGTGTGTTTTTTTTGCTGACTTATCTGAGATAGCCTTCGGGACGGAGGAGGGAGGCTTGAAAAATTTGCAGCTGCGGGAGGGAGGGAAAAAAGGGAGAGAAGATACATTTTACAGAACAAAGCTTATACTCTTTCATGGTGAACAACACTATTCACATTACATAGCACATGTGATTTCAGTACAAGGTCGCATTTTGGATCTTATATTGAGTGCCTGCGGCTTTGGTGTTAGAGATCACAGACGCAGGGCCGGGCACCAGAATTCGGCTTGCATGCAGCCATGGTAAGCCATTGTCTTTCGGCCTCTGCAACCTTCATAAAAGCAGCGCCCTCCTTTCCCATACCAAGCAAAGCCCATTGAGTGCTGCGGTTTTCCTGTTAACGTGCAGCAGCAGAAACCAAACTAAACCCCCCCCACCACCCATCCAATTCTCTGGGATGATCGCTTTACCCCTCCCCCCACTGCATGGCTGGTATCAGGGAAGATCCCTTCTAGCCAAATGCAAACAGCTCAGTGCCAATGCCGCCCCCCGCTTGGCTAACTGCAGGGAAGGATTTCTTTGCAGCCACAGGCAAACAGCCCAGTAGGAACGGCCACCTCTGTCCCCTTAATTAAATTCCCGTATTTCAACCAGGTTACCATGAATGATATCACTCTCCTGAGGATAACCCAGCGAGATAAAGAATGGACGTTGCTTGAATGCCAGCAAACACCGCGAATGAATCCCAAGTCCTCAGGGCAAATTAATCATTAAAAAACATTTGCTTTTAAACCATGTTTTATATTTACAGAGGTACACTCACCAGAGGTCCCTTCCATGGCTTCATGGTCTGGGATACCGCCTTGTGAGGGTACTTCAGTCAGGCTGAGAAAAAGATCCTGGCTGCTGGGGAGAATGGAGTGCTGTGTGCTCTCCGCAAGCTCATCCTCCCCCTCCTCCTCCTCCCCATCCGCAGAATCCTCAGGCATAGCTGAGAGTAACCCCTCCTCGGAATCCACAGTCAGGGGTGAGGTAGTGGTGGTAGCCCCCCCTAGAATTGCATGCAGCTCAGTGTAGAAGCGTCATGTCTGCGGTTCTGCCCCGGACCGTCCGTTTGCTTCTTTGGTTTTCTGGTAGGCTTGTCTGAGCTCCTTAACTTTCACGCGGCACTGATATGAGTCCCTATTGTGGCCGCTCTCCATCATGCCCGTGGAGATTTTTTCAAATGTTTTGGCATTTCGTCTTTTGGACCGTAGTTCTGCTAGCATGGAATCTTCTCCCCATATAGCGATCAGATCCAGTACCTCCCGTACGGTCCATACTGGTGCTCTTTTTCGGTTCTCGGACTGCATGGTTACCTGTGCTGATGAGCTCTGTGTGGTCACCTGTGCTCTCCACGCTGGGCAAACAGGAAATGAAATTCAAAAGTTCGCGGGGCTTTTCCTGTCTACCTGGCACAGTGAATCCGAGTTCAGATTGCTGTCCAGAGCCGTCACAATGGTGCACTGTGGGATAGCTCCCGGAGGCCAATACTGTCGAATTTCGTCCACACTAACCCTAATTCGAACCGGCAATGTCGATATCAGTGTTACTCCCCTCGTCGGAGAGGAGTACAGAAATCGATTTTAAGAGCCCGTTATGTCGAAGTAAATGGCTTCGTTGTGTGGACGGGGGCAGGGTTAATTTGATTTAATGCTGCTAAATTCGACCTAAACTCATAGTGTAGACCAGGCCTAAGAGATAGAAGTTTCATGTTGAGTGGAACAAGAGGGAATAATGCTATTTAAAAAAAAAGAAAAAGAGCCACGCAGCCAACATCCATTGTTCATTATAAAGCAGAACTTCCTTTTCTTGAGTAATTACTAATGCTAACTACACTACCATCATTAATTAAAGGGACAATGCTTATACATACTTGCTAAAGAGGGACTATTGAGAGAGAAAACATTCTTGTTCCACAGCAGGGAGTTGCAGGTTTTCCGCTCGAGCGAGGATACTGCTTTCATGTATACGAACTCATGGTTAAAAACAGCAAGGGATCCATCCAGCTCCCATTGAAGTTCACTGGGATATGGATTGGCCCAAAGAGCGTACAGGTGAACAACACTTCTAAGAAATGCATTTGTATGAGCTCTTGGGAGAAAACATGTGTGCAGAGTCATCAATTTCAGTCTCACATTAGGTACCTTGTGACGTGTTTGATCCTGGGTGGGACAGTATCTGAGTAGAAACACTAATTCTTAGTTACCAGATGGGAAAAGTGAACATAAAACCCAAGGGAAATAGGAAACTCAGATGCCACTTGGGGAAGGTTTTTAAGTTGCCACTGTGGCAAAAAGAACCTGGAAAGACTGTCATGCTGTCAGCTGAAAAAGCATGATATCTTCTGGGGATAAACATAGAATATCATACCAGATCATACTATTGGTCAATCAAGTCTCATGTCCTGCCCACAGCAGTGGTTAATACCTAATGTTCAGCAAAAGGTGAAGTCTCTTTTCACCCATCTCAACAGCTGTTCTGCATGCATGACTTCAGTGAAGACTTTCAAAAAACATGCTCTTAATCATTATGTTCATCACTATTCCCATTTGTAAAGCATCCAAGTTTACAAAGCACTTAGAGATCCCGGAATTAAAAAGGTACTACCTACGTGTGTAGTAGTGTGCTCTGATAATCTAATACAACACTGATATTTTTAGAAATCACCATCAAAGAATGGCATGTTTCAAGCATGTTTCTATTCATAGTAACATGCTGAATACTTCTGTATCAGCAATATACACAATCCGTATATATCCACTATCAAATTATATCTGTTTCTAGTGGATTCGTTAGTGAACTTTTATGAATTGTGGATCTGCTTTCTCAGTGTGAAGTGCAGCCAAATAATGTATTATATTAAAAAAACTGAAAAGGATAAATCAAGAATGAAAAAGGAAAGTGATAAAAATCCATTGTGTTAAAATATGATTTACTAGCACAAAAAATCATAACTCATTTCTTTAGTTTGTTTCTCTAATAAAAGACTATAGCTTGCAGGAACTTTGGACCTATAGAATGAACAAAAATAAAATGGTAAAAGTATCAAAACCAATATTCAGTGGATTATTCTGTCTTGTTCTCTTTTGAGTAAAGAATTGTTTTCATTGTTTCTTGAAGAAAAATGGACACTTGCTGCAGCATGACACATGCATTTAAAGAAAATCTAGACATTGACATTCCATTCACTTAGAGAAGTGAAAATACTGAAAGGAAAAGGCTGTTGAGAGTAGCTGTGTTTACTGTAACATCTCTATGAACCATACTCAATCACATTCAAGTATTATCCCTTCACTATCAACCTGTTTCATAATAAAATAAGTACATGCTAATAATACTTTGATTCTCAATAGCATTTTTCATCTGAGGGTCTCAAAGTGCTTTGAATACATTAGCAATCCCATCCAACTTCCACTGAAGTCAGGAAAAAGACTCACACTGATCCCAATGAGAGTCAGATTGTATCTTACCTAACTAAGCCTCAAAACTGCTTTGGGGGTAAGGTAGGAAGTGTAGTCATGGATCAGTTCACACCTCTGAAATGCAGCCACCTCTGGGGTGAAAGTGCAGCATAGCATACAGCAAAGAAACAACCCGGGTTTTTTGTTTATTTGTTGTTGTTTTTTAAAAGACAGGAAGCAAAGANGGGGGGGGGGGGGGGGGGGGGGGGGGGGGGGGGGGGGGGGGGGGGGGGGGGTGTTGAGAAGGCACAATGTAAATTGCTAAGCTGGAAATTGGCCAGGAACTTGGCGTTATCATCCCTACCTTCTGATTCTTAGTGACACTCAGTTTAATGTCTAATTCAAAGTGTATTAGATCATTGGTTCAGTAACTTCAGAAGGAAATTCTATCTAGCATATCAATGTTTCCTGTAGCACCTATGCATTCTCTATTGGTCTCCCATTCAAGCATTTGCCTAGCCTTACTCAGGTTTGTGAGATCTGACAAGATGACAGCACAATGTGTCTGACTTCCAGACATTAGTAGGGAGCTCTCTGAATCCTGAATCTGAATTTTTAGCCTAAGAGACTTGGCCAGCAGTCATGCTATATAAACTTCATTTAAAAGCTATCCAAATTTTACATTTTTTTTTTTTTTACTTTATGAATCAAGTAATACAGCAAGCAGGAGTGGGTTTTATTTTCCCTGTTGAAACCTGATAGTTCAGGTGAATAGGGCAAAACATTATTGATTAACTGTCTAGGGTCCTTAGTAAATGGTCTGCATGTTTAATCCATAAGTTAACATTCGATGTAGTGTGATCCTTGAAGTCCTTATAAAATTCCTGCTTAATTCAGAGACTGCCACCTTTGTATTTTGTTTTCAGCATAATAAACATGTTACACCTAAGGTACAAACTCCAGAAAGTACCTTTATCTTTGTCCTTTAAAATAAAAATCTAAAAGTACAAACCGTGCTTCTGGATATACTATATATTTGTTGCCCACTACAGTGAGTTTATCCACAGAAATTAAGCCAACTGCTGTAAAGTGACTGAGAATCATGTTCATTTCAATAAATCCAGAGAAATACTGGTGAACTGTCAGGAAAAATTCAGCCAAGTGCTAGCTTAAGCTACAAAGGAGGAGAGAAAGCTTCAGTTTTAGTGAATTCCCAAAAGTAATTTGGGCAACTTTATGTGAAGAAAAATTCTAGGATAAAAGGTATTTCAGTCCCATGGAGAAATGCTTGAACCTTTACATCAGCTTTTGGCCTGTAATCTTCTGTGCACTCTGGCATTTAAGAGGATATACTGAGAGCCTCCCAAGGGCCAATCACTGCCTGCTTAATACAGTGGGAGAATCATTCCACCCTGCTTGTCTTTTTTGTGGATCATACTGGAAGATTCCAAAATCAGAACCTTCTTATTGCAAAGTATTTTCCCCTTTGTGTTGGGAAAACCACTCATGTGAGGAGATGAAAAAACTAGACACCGAATTTTCATGTTTCTCTTTGTGGAAATGTAAGTGGAAGCAAAGGGTCAAGTGCTATTCAACAGCAGCTGCAATGACTATCACAACTGAGATCCTGGGCAGCGCTATGACCCTAAAGCCAGCACAGACGGTCAAGCAAGGTTCACCCCACTGTAGGAAGATCCTCTGGTGGTGTTATATCACTCACCCGTCCAATAGCCTGGATAGGGCGCATGGCCAGGGAACACAGATGTGGCTGGGAAATCTCTACTCCTTGCTGCCTTATCAACTTCTTGGGGTCATTGGCAACCTATGCTTATTCTAGAGGACTGGCCACAGCATGGTTGGCATTAAGTCACCTCTGCACCCCACAAACGTGGGCCGTCTTGAACTGTGGTGAATGCTTCTTGGACACAGCCAAGGATTCGGACCTGGGAGATGAAGTAAACATGACTGAGTCGAGAGGAAATCTAAAAGTGTCTCAATGGAGGTGCCACAAGAAGGGCTATGCTACATCAACACACACCCCTTTCTCTGGATGCATTTACATTTACTTCTGGATTCGTCCTAGAATATCTGGATTCTGGACATATGTTTCATGGCTCTTTTCAGTTATAAGTTGAACATGTAGAACTGTAAGTAACTGTTTTCCCACTGAAAACCTACAAAAATATTCCCATTCATTTTGTACCTGAGAACCCTTCCACTCAGAACCGTTAAATGTAACAATAGTGCACTGGCTGCCTTTATAATTAAGAAAAAGCCGAATGTCTCCCTCCCTCCACCCCTCATTTCTTTTGACTCTCACACCTACTATTTCTGTTATTTAAAAAAAACAAAAACCCCACAAGTGTGTGTGTGTGGGGGGAGAATTATGATGTACTGAGATTGGAGTCGATGGTACACGCTTTAAAAATGTACCATCTCCCCTTAAAATATTAATGTGTGATCCTCTTAATTTAAAAGAGGGGGAAGATGTTTAATGCTATCCCTAAGAGTTATGGCAGTTTGTTGTAAGTAAATAGCATGCTATAAAAATACCTTCAGAAAGGTACTGAACTCTCATTTTTCCCCCTTCACATCAAACAAATGGTATTTAACCCCCATTCGTCATCTCCACATAGGGGGCTTTGACATAAAAGATTTTGTCAGATCACTGTTTAGGAATTGAGTGGGCTTTTTAGAGTACCAAATCACAGCTAAATTGTTTGGACCCAGCTGTGTGTTGTTCCACTCTGTGCTTCTCCTTTGTACAAATATCCATCTTGTCAGCCTCTACCCATCACACAGTGTGGATGGCCTGGACTTGGTCTCAAAATGAAAAACTGAAAATTATTTAAGGGAAGAAGAAAAAAAAAAAAGACACATAGCATAAACTGACACAAACAATTTACAATAAAAGCAGAGCAGGCTTTGTCTCTTTCCTCCCACACAGCAAAAAAAAAAAAAAAGAAAAAAAATCCACACCCCCCTGCTTTGGTTTTGTTAAAGTAACTTACAACCGTAAATAATGTTTTTTTCCTGTTTCCACAAATGCATGCTCCATCTGAAAAACAAATGTATAGAAGTGTAATGTGACCATACCTTTGCAGATTGGCAACTAATGACTCTTGCTATTACACAGAGCAGTTTTTGAATTATCCACACTATATAATGGCTGCAAGATATCATACCATCCATACACCATTTAAGCTTCTTAGAATGAAGGTGCGTCTTTCATAGAACAACTTCACAATAAGTAGAGATTCCCCACAACCTGAACTGCAATAGTCATGTACAGAATGTGGACATTTTGAGAATTGCACTCTACTTCCCTACAAGTTCTCACTGCAGACAAACCCTGATTATCTACCACGTGGTTAATCAAAATTCTTGATAATAGGAACATTGAATGTCCCTTGAAATTTGCTTGCAGAGAAATTCTTCTGCTGCACAGTGCCTGTGCTTTGCAGAGCCCCAGTCCTGCAACAAGAAAGCTCTTCTGCAGTCCCTCCAGGAGGCACAAGTTTGTAGGTGAACCTGAAGCCAGTGACTTACTGATGAGGACTCATCTCAGTCAGTACATAGCAATGATATGGGGGGAGGGGAGGAGGGGGGAACCACCACCCAGTCATTTCAAAACTAGATCACTTATAGTTATAGCTTGGTATATGGTACAGCAACAATGCCTAGTTGATTTCATTGACCTTTCCATTTCACAAAGGGCATTAAATGAGTTTTTTTGTGAAACATTCTGCACAGCACTATCTAGCAGAACTTTCAGTATATGAGATTTAGTAAAATGCATGGATTACATATTAAGCAGGGTTAGCAGAAAACTCACTTTACACATCTAGTAAATTAAATGCCTGATTTGGGACAAAATTACATATCCTATAAATATAAGGACTAAGGGCTTGATCAAACCTCATTGAAGCTAATGGGAGTCTTTCCATCTACTAGGGTGGCATTTGGATCAGGCCTTAACACCATATATTGGCCTCATGTTCCATGCACGCAACCTTTACTAATACCCCACTCATTGATCAAGAGCAGTAAAATGGACACAAAAGTTAGGCTTTGTCTGTACATGTTAAACAGTGTTTGAGACGCTGCGTGTACTGGTGACATGATGCATTATTTTACATCACTGACTGTGTTTCAGATCATGTTACATTGTGTCAAACTCGCCTAGAAATTGAAAGAATATTACATGACATGACACAGCATTAGTAATATAATGTGATGTGACTGTTAAAATCTACGGGAAAAAAAAAATGTTTTCCTGGTCCAATAACTACTATCATATCAGATTGTAGTTAGCCAATCCAAATTGAATCTGGCATAGAGAGAAGCAGTGTAAAAACTGAAGTATACATAACCCTGTAGAGAATATGGCTATGTTTAAAAAAATAAAATACTGTTAAGATTATGCAATTGGGGAAAAAATCATTTTCCTTTGTTTATTTTCATTTAATCAGGAATACAAATCTGCAATGGATGAAAAATACTTGTTTACTCTGGGCACAGTACTTGAAAATGAGTCTTTTTTCTTTCTAATTACCAGATGTCCTTAAATAAAACATTCATAGGGATGCTAAAAAACAAGTCTTTTAGCAAGAACAGCCAGACAATACATTTCAGCAAACACGCAGCAGTTTATACAGGGCCACCTGTTACTCTTGGTGCTTCCAAAATGGTCTCTTTATATCCCTGTCCAATAACTACTAAATCAGTTACAATCAAACATGAACTAATCAAACAAACTCTAGCACCTTAATTCATGAGGCAGGCTTCCAAACATTGGTGCTCGAGCCCAGTTGATTAATACCTCTAATGCGGTACACAGTTGAACTAAACCTCAAATGGAGTCCTCTTGCAAAAACTCAACTAAATAGAATAATGCCTACTTCAGAACCTACCCTACATTTTTCTGTTAAGTTCCACTTAATACTGGAACTGCAAGTCAAGTTACTTGGACATCCATATATAAATGCAAAATAACTTGACTTACGCAAGCGAGTACCACAGAATACACAAAACACTGAAAAGATGGGTCTACTGTGGTGCTTGAGATGAGAAATACTAGTAGCTGGTGGCCAAATAATGCTGTGCAGTCCAAGAAAAGTGCACGGACATGGTAACAGTGATTGGAGATGGATTCATTTGTTGAATAAGGGTGAATAACCATCTGACTTCAAAGGGGAAGGAACAACAAGCTGCAACAAATAAATACTGGCCAGCACCATCTACAACCTGAGGTGGGCATGGAAGGTGCTAGGTAAATCAGAGGGGAAGGAGTAGATAGCTACTACCTGATGACATGTCTCGCGGTATTCTTTGCCCATGCTGTCAACTGCATTCACAGCCACAAGCCACTACAGTAATGTTTTATAGAATCAGATTTTAAGGTCAGAAGGGACCATTATGATTGTCTAGTCCGACCTCCTACACAACGCAGGCCACAGAATCTCACCCATCCACTCCTGTATCAAACCCCTAACTTATGTCTGAGCTACTGAAGTCCTCAAATCATGGTTTAAAGACTTCAAGGGGCAGAGAATCCTCCAGCAAGTGACCCGTGCCCCACGCTGCAGAGGAAGGTGAAAAGCCCCCAGGGCCTCTACCAATCTGCCCCGGAGGAAAATTCCTTCCTGACCCCAAATATGGCGATCAGCTAAACCCCGAGCATGTGGGCAAGATTCACCAGCCAGACACCCATGAAAGAATTCTCTGTAGTAACTCAGATCCCACCCCATCTAACATCCCATCACAGGCCATTGGGCATCTTTACCGCTAATAGTCAAAGATCAATTAACTGCCAAAATTAGGCTATCCCATCATACCATCCCCTCCATTATCAGGACAATGGAGATAGGTGTATGTGAAGACTTGCTCCATATCTCCTGGTGTGTTGTCACCTGCACTAAACGAGCATGGATCACATCTATTTCAGTGTGGCTGTGATGGGCATGTAGTACGCATATATGGTGGTGAGAGCAGGCTACTGAGATGCACCTAGTAGACCAACACAACCGTGCCTTGACTTTTCCCATAGGATCTTGTGTACTTTTATTCCCATAATTCTGCAAGTGGTTACTCTGTTATAAGCCACTTATTGATCTATGAAATTTGCTCCAATTGACTAATTTCCATAAATGGGTAATTCCATGGCAACCGATCAGAGAATTAAACTATTACTTACTCTGGCTCATGTAGACATACCTAAGGCTCGGTGTTTGTCACGGAGGTCACAGATTCCATGACTTTCCATGACTTCTGCAGTGCTCCCCTCCCCCAGCACTCACAGCGTCCCCCGAGCCGCCCCCACCCTAATTTTAGTCATGGACAGGTCACGGGCTGTGAATTTTTGTTTACGGCCCGTGACCTGTCCATGTCTTTTACTAAAAATACCCATGACTAAAATGTAGTCTTAGTCATACCTCACTTTGCTTTGCATAGTTTTATTCTATCTGTTAGGAAGTCCATGTGATTTTGGTCAATAGCTGACAGTCATGATCATCTGTTGGCTGTTCAGTGGCCTATGCGAAACAAGATAGTTGTTGCAAACCTATTCCCAGATATACTAAGGGGGGGGTGGGAATGCACAACCGTTAGCAACACAGATGAGCAAAGTCATTGACCTTCTCAACAAAGGGGCTAAGGAATGAATGAGTTCACGTGTAGACTGAACTACCCTCAGACACAGAAGCAGTCAACATCGGCAGCTGAGTGAGGGGAAGCTTGTGCTGTTGGAGCCTGCATTATACCTTGTCTGTGGATAAATCATCATAGAAATGAAGGGCTACAAGGGATCTTGAGGGGTCACCTAATCCAGCCTCCTGTGCTAAAACAGGACCAAACCTCCATGTCCCTTGCTACAGCTTACTTCTTGTCCTACCTTCAATGATCCTCCCTAAGTCTTCTTTTCTCAAGAAGAAACATACCCGGTTATTTGGGTGTTTTTAAACTTTTCCTTGTAGGTCAAGTTTTCCAAATATTTTATCATTTTTGTTGCTCTCCTCTGGACTCTCTTCAATTTGTCCACATCTTTCCTAAAGGGTGGCACCCAAAACTGGGCAGAGTACTTCACTGAGATCTTGCTAGTGAAGAGAAGATCGGGACAGTTAACTCCTGTGTTTTACATACAATCCTCCTTTTGCTATGCCCGAGAATCCTATTAGCTTTTTTGCAACTGCACCATTTTTGGGCTCATCTTCAATTTAGGATCTACTAGAACCCCCAGTACTAGTGCCTATCCAGCTATTCACCATTTTATATTTGTGCATTTGAGTTTTTCCTTCCTAAATGCAGTAGTCTTGATTGAATTTCATCTTACTGATCTCATACCAATTCTCCAATGTGTCAAGGTTATTTTGAATTCTAATTCTGTACTCCAAAGTGCTTGCAACTCTTCTCAGCTTGGTGTAATCCTCAAATTTTATAAGCAAACTTTCCACACTGCCATCCAACTCATTAATAAAAATATTAAATAAAACCAGACCCAGGGAAGACCATTGCAGGACCCCTCTCATTACATCCTTTCACACTGACAGCAAACCATTGATAACTACTCTGAGTACAGTCTTTCAATCGGTTGTGCACCCACCTTCATATTTCCCTAGTTTGCTTATGAGAACATGTGGGATGATGTCAAAAGCCTCACTAAATCATGATGGATCATGTCTACAGCTTCCTCCCTATCCACTAGATTAGTAACCTTACCAAATAAGGACATTTGTTCTTATCAAGTCCACATAAGCTATTATTTATTATCCTATCATCCTCTAAGGGCTTACAAAATAATGGTATAATAATTTGTTCCAGTATCTTTCCAGGCATCTAAGTTAGGTCGACTACTCTACAATTCCCTGGATTCTCTTTGTTTCCCTTTTTAAAGATAGGTTCTATGTTTGCCCTGCTCCAGTCCTCTGGAACTTAACTTGTCCTCCATGAGTTCTCAAAAACAGTTGCTAATGTTTCTGAGATTGCTTCATCTAGTTCCTTAAGTACCTTAGGGTGAATGTCATCAGGCCCTGCCAACATGATTACATTTAACTTATCTAAACATTCTTTAGCCTATTATTTCCCTATTGTGGCTTGTGTTCCTTCTCCCTTAATATGAATTGTGTTGATTATTTGGTCACAGTTAACCTTTTTAGTGAAGACGGAAGGAAAAAAACAGGCATTAAACACCTAAGCCTCTTTGATTTATCACTTATTAGTTCTCTTAGCCTGCTTAATAGAAGACCTACACTATCCTTCATCTTTCTACCTTCTCCTAATTTATTAAAAAAAAACAACAAAAAAACAAAACAAAAAACCTTCTTATTGCTTTTATTGTCCCTTGCTAGGGACATTTTGTGCCTTAGCCTTTCTGATTTTGTCCCTACACGCTTATGCTATTCTTTTGTATTCATGTTTAGCAGTTTGTTTATTTTCCATCTTATGTAGGATTCCTTTTTTTATTTTCAGGCCACTAAAGACCTCCTGATATGGCTATATTAGTCTATTACTATTCTGCCCATCTTTCTTTCCCATCATGATAGTTTGCTGTTGTGCCTTTAATATTGTCTCTCTGAGAAACTGCCAGTTCTCCTGAACTTCTTATTCCCCTTAGATTTTCTTCCCATTGGACCTTACCTACCAGTTCTTTGACTTTGTTGAAGTCTCCTTTTTTGAAGTCCATTGTCCGTACTCTGCTGCTCTCACTCCTTCCTTCCTTCCCTTAGAATCATGAAATCTAACATTTCATGATCACTTTCACCCAAATTGCCTTAAGCCTTCACATTCACAACCAATTCCTCCTTCTTAGTCAGAATCAAGTTTTAAATGGCTGTTGCCGCAGGTTACTTCCACCATCTTGTAACACAAGTTGTCCCAATACGTTCCAGAAACTTATTGGACATTTCATGTTTTGCCCTATTACTTTTCCAACAGATATCTGAGTAGTTAAAATCTCCCATTAAAAGTAGGTCTGCTGTTTTGGATATTTCTGTCATTTTTTCTAGAAATGCCTCATCCACCTCTTCCTCATGACTTGGTGGTCTATAGTAGACCCCAATGAATGGACTTCAGTTTCCATAAGTATTAGTCTGGCATCCTACATGAGAACTGCATTACCATGAAAACAAATGCTTGCACTCCCTTATCCAGGCCAGTACAGCCCATCAGCCAAGGTATATCCCTACAACATCAAAAGAATTCATGTTTAGGTGATGGGGGAGAGAAGGGTGAAGTGAATAAGGAAACAGTTTTTGTTTTTAAACATCCTAAGGGAGATTATAATCAGTGACTTTTTGTTGTTGATGTGTTTGTTTTTAAAATTATGAAAACAAGTCCATTTCCTTGGAATATTTCAGTCTTGACCCTAGTATGTAGATATTTACATTACAGAACTACAGCACACATTTCAGAAGTAGTATCTGTCTCCAGGGTTGAAATACTATAAGTGTGGCAGGATGATATGAAGTAGCTAAGGGCAAAGAATCCAATTAACATCAACAACAACATCACCACTGAAGGAATAGTAGAGAAACTTTCACTCCTGTTTGACATGGTCTGGAAGACCCGAGGAGTCTGTGCTGAACCTGGGTCTTTCACTCAGATAGTGCATTACGCTAACATATGATCTGAACATTCCAAGGTAACCGTCATTTAACCCATTGTGATAAAGAAGAATTACCTTTGGGGAGTAATTGGCCAACATTTTATGTAACTCATATCTTCAAATATAGCTTGAATGAGCTACCTAATCCATTAAAATTGGAAACAAATTTGTCTTAGATTAGTGGAAAAAGAACTGACATTTTGACGGTTCAATGTGGTCTGCTATTTTAGCTAGAGCGTCCTTCATTACATGTTGTACTGACATATACTGGACTAAGGCTTTGTGATTGCTGCCCTCCCCAAAACAAACAAAAAACCCACAAAAGTCAAAAACAATAATCCCCCCACCAAAATAGCTACGTACCTTAATAGACTATCCTGAATCAATTAGGTACTTGAACAATTGGAGCCTAACCAAGCACACATAAGGGACCATAAAAGGTCAATATCTCAATCAAATGCAATTACAGATCCCAATTTTTTTTAATACCTTGTGTTACTATTTGTGATCTGTAGCGAAGAGTCACATAGCAGAACAAACATCTAAAAACCTCACCTTAGTCAAGATTAGAATAGAATTCAAAACATGATGACTTCTCATTGACTGTCATATTGTAAAGAGAAGAGATCCATTTTCCACCAATTATTGCAAACAATAAAAAAAAAAAACCTCATTTGCAACAGATGAAAATTGAATTAGAAAACAATGTCAATTTTATACCTCTAAGAGGAAATGCTGTTTCTCTTTGTGACTGTCCATGTAGGTTTGAAAAACTATTTTTAAGTCAATATTAGGAGCCGTGGGAGACAGAAAATCTCCCAGAAAATCTGCAAGAAGCAGACGCTCCTCTTTCTGCATGGAAGCAAACCATATGGCAGCTTTAACTGCTTAATATAATTATGAATACTTAAGGCCCAAGAGAAGACCATATGGCCCATCTAGGCCTGTCCTTACCAACTGCTGGAAATACAAGTCAGCCTGTGTATCTTCCACCATCACGTAGCATCTGACTAATAATTGTTCCCTTTTACTGCTGCCCTGAAACAGGAACCAGTTTACATGTCTGGTTTTCATATTACATATGTATCCTATGGTATATGAAGAGATATTCTAACCAAAGCTCTCAGGATAGTCAAAAGCTTAAAGAGACACTATCAGTCTCATGATTAAGACTCATAAGTTAGCTTTTTGAAAAGCTAAATTGTTATATAGCATCCACATACACAGCAGTAAGAATTTAAGAGGGTCACTGAAGTCGACCTTGTGTCAGCAGGTATACAAAATATTGCAGATAGTTGGAGAGAGAGAAGAATGGACTAGTTCCCTCCAAATTAGATAGATACAGTATTCTACAGGAATATACCCAAACACTGAAGTATCACTATTTATTCTGTGGCCTTTTGAAGAGCCATTACTGCAGAACAGCATACACTGAACACTTTTTTTCTACTTGATCTGCCTATCAATCAATAGGTGCTGCCATTCACAAAAGTATAGAGTAAGAACTTTGAAGAGCCCTTGTATCCAGCCTGCCTGGATCTAGACCCTTCTATTATTCCTTTCCTTTCACAAACACTAAATTCATGCTAAACTGCTCATAAGGATAAGTCAGATAAACCCAGCCATTGACCCAATACTGTTTACTAAACTAAGGTTAAAAAAAAGTTTGGTTAGTTTCTTGTCCTTTAAAAGAAACATTTGCACAAAATGGTATCAGCCAGGAAGAGTACCAGAAAGTTTAATCCCCATCAAAGATTGTATGTGAAGGTCACCCTGTTGGGGTGAAGGCAAGTACCTTGCATGTCATTCCCCAGGCGGTAGCAGTCTTGGGGCCTGCTCCTGGGGTATCACCCTCTGGCTGAACCTCTTAGCAAGTCTATCCCCTTCTATGGGTTGTAAAACAACTCAAACAAAAAGGCAAATAGTTCCAAGCCCCTCACGGTGCCAGGACCCCTTCCTCATACAAATGAGGGGAAGCAGCCTTTAGGGCTTTACAAGAAGTCTTCACTCACACACACTATGGGGCTAGAGGCCAAGTGTTAGTCCTGGGGTTTACAACAAAACAAAATTCAGCCCATCTTCTTGCCTCAGAGGGTGCAGGCTGGCTGTACTCTCAAGCTGCTCCTCATCAAGGAACTCCCCTGGCTGGCCTGTGAGCTTGAGCTCTTCTTGTTTCAGAGTCACATCCCAACTCAGCTGAGTTCCTTCTTTTTAAGGGCCTGCCCCCGCCCTGACAAGCTGTAGGTGTGGCAGGTTGGGGCTAATTGGAACCACAGATATTCTGTAACCCCTTCTTGACTGGTGGTAGTAGAGAAGTATCTGGCCCCACCCTCTTTTCTCAAAATGTTCTTTCTTTCCAGCATGACTGAAAGCAGGAAGTAGTAGAAACCTCATTATTAGGAAGAGACCAAAGCAGT
Organism: Platysternon megacephalum; assembly: GCA_003942145.1. Lineage (NCBI taxonomy): Eukaryota > Metazoa > Chordata > Testudines > Platysternidae > Platysternon > Platysternon megacephalum. The sequence continues at coordinate 3,680,683 of QXTE01000061.1, read as the reverse complement.
TTAGTTCCATTTAAATAAGCTTTGTAAGGACAACTCTACACTTAAAATGCTGCATTGTCAGAGCTTCTCTAATGCAGCTGCACTGCTGTAATGCCTTAATGAAGACACTGAAAGCAGATGGGAGACAGCTGTCCTATCAGTGTAGTTAATTCCCCCCACCCCCAAGATGGTAGCTATGTTGATGGGAGAAGCTTGCCTACCAAGATAGTGCTGTCTACATGGGAGACGGGTATGTCCCTATAGTGGATTTTTCACACCTCTGACCATGTAGTTATACTGATCTAGGTCAGAAGCGCAGACTAGACCTAAGTGTTTGGATGTTTAGCCCAACCAATGTTAAGGCCTCAGTCCTACAATTTGTTCTGGGTGGAACCCCACTGACTTTAAAACCTTATTTAAAAAGGTGACAACCATTTTCTTGCAGTTTTACACAGAAGAAAACAGACTTCATAAAGGATCTCTATACTCTTCATAAAGGTGTTCAATAGGTTCATACTATTGCAAAAGTACTATTGTGACATAACAGAACAAATCCACCCAACAGCTCGCACTGTATGATATAACAACTCTGTTTTGCTCTCATTGCAGGATGAGAGGCAATGGGATTAGGGGAACCATGTGGGAGTGGAAGCCATGAACCCCTTGACTGTAGCCTTTAAAAAAAAAAAAATACTGACTCAGTTTGCAGCTTTGAGCAAATTCCTTATTCTCTCTGCCTCTGTTTCCTTATCATTAAAATGAGAACTATCATCAGAACCAGCTGAATAATTTGTTCCGAAAAATATTTAGGTAGTTTTTCATAAAAACAACTATTCATGGTTACGCATTTCACCCAGCCCCAATAATAATAATTACCTACTTACCTCACAGGGTTGTTGTGAGTATTAATCAGTTTATGTTTTCAAAGTGCTACAAAAAACATTAAGGCCTATTATAATGACACAGCCGTAGTTAATACATTACGCTATTGTACTTAGATGAAAAAAACAATCTTCATACAGGGTACCCTCTGCAACAGACGCAGGCAAGCCATTTGTGCTGTTTTAAATGACAACAAAAACGTTATAATTAGACATTTTCTTTTGCTTTCAGATCTCATTATAAAGTCACCTAAATTAATTTTCTTTTTTATTTAAAAGAATCAGAATGATTACCCAAGAGAGAAAAAGAGAGACAGGAGGAGAATATGATAGTAAGCTATGTGGCCTGTCACATCACTTCTGAGCTACCGTGTAGCTTCCTGCAAAATATTCATGACATTGCCAGTGACTCAGGAACTGTGAAAATTCCAGCTGTGAATATGACATCCAGCCTTTTAATGTGTAAAAAAAGGGGTATTCCTCCTGTTACATATTTGACTTTAGCATGAAACTACTATGTGCCCTTCAATAACACTCAGTTGCCAAGCTGAAATGATTCTGCATAAGTCCCTCATTTTTCTTTTAGAATACTCCATACAATATCATTGTATGCCTGGATTCATGGAATGACCTAGAGACAAATGGTGCACCACCCACATTTAAAAACAAAACAAAAAACATTTTGTTTATGAATCAGACCCATCATCACTCTAAACACTTGGCAATAAATGAAGCCTTCTCAGACTGATTAAATTGACTGAATGCTATAAACATGTGACATTGGCAGATCTAAGCATTCCAGGATAGTAGGTGAGTTAATCATGCAAATGTTTTTAGATATTTCAATTTGCATAGCTGTGTTGTGTGGCCTACATTTTTCCAAAGCATTTGCTGAGGTTTATTTCCTTATAATTCACCAAAATGTGACAGTTCAGGTGACTGGGAAATAGGAGAATCTATTAACTAGTGATATGCCAAGCCACATACAATACTAATATAGCGAAACAGTTTGTATCAGAAGAACATACCACATCACATAGCATCAGTTAAGAATGATTTAAAAAAAAAAACCCACACAAATTACTAAACCTATTTCCAAGTCACTCTTATATGGATTTCCTTACCATATTAATCCTTTTATGATAATGGATAGAATTTGCAGCAGCATATTACAGTAGCATTTACTATTCTTTAAGGGACACCATCAGGTCAAACTTAGCCCCATATGTAGATTTTGTAAGATTTAACAACTTAAAACTGACAGAAAAATTTCCATGATACCTCTTCAAATTTCCAGCAGAAATTAAGCAAACATTCTCAGTTGTGTTACCAAGCCACACATTATAGCCTTGTGCTAATGCTTGAGCCTTGATAGAGTCAATAAAAATGCCTAGTCTGTTTGCATTGTCCAAACAGAGACAAATGCAAAAAGAAAACAGCATAAATATAAGCAGCAAATATTATTACAATTCTGTCAGTTTCAATAATCTGCAGCCAAATTGTATTCACACAGTATCACTCTCTTTGCAGGGTTTGGATCTGGGTCCTGCTTATTCCAAGGTGGAGGGGGATTACGCCATCTGCTACCTTCCTTGGACTGATTTGGGGTAACTCTAGGAAAGTGTTATCAGGGAGTTTCACTTCTCATCCCCCTTTTCCCAAGCCCCACTCTCACAAGTACTTGTGCAGGAGAGAGCATGTTAGGCCAAATTAAGCAATTACACCTTCATGGTGTCATTGACAGGTGGAATAATTATGATAAAGTAATTTCAGTTTAAGGAAGGATTCCTGGCTCTGAAGAGAATCAGATTTTCCTCTTTCGCCCTCTACCAGATTTTCTGGACTCTTACTAAAGAGCACCATCTTTTGATGCTTCAGTTCATCATTTTTTTTAAAACACCTAGCTAGTCCAACTGTATTTTTAGGGCTTGATAGCCAGTTATTCCTCGGTGGAGGGAAAAAACAGATGAAAGGAGGAAGATAAAAATGGTCAGGAAAGAGTGGGTGAGGAGAGAGAAAGAAAAGCCAAGCCAGAAATACATACCTCAAAATTAAACCTGGTTTAGGAGGAGAAAAAAGGAAAATGAAAGAGAGGGGCCAAAAAGCCAGTAGGAAGGGAGGGTTGTGGGAAGCACAGTATAAAATAACTGGAAAACAACAAGCAGTATCGTTCTATGGGGTTGTAATTGAGAAGTGAAATGGGACTTATTTGTGATTGGTAGCCAATTAGTTTTCTACAACTAATGAGAATTGTAAGCAGCATTTAGAAATGCGGGTCCCAGAGTCAATTTGGTCCTCTCTGCCCCTATTTTCTCTGGTCAGTGAGACCCTGCTTTGATTATATTAAAGTTATGATGAAAAAATGATTCTAATAGAAGTCTATAGAGATCTTGTTAATATGCCTTTATGATGTCTATTATGACAGCATTTCAATTTCATTGCAGGCCTAATGAGACCCAGTTACAATGTCAAAATGAAAGGAAATTATATCAATCAAGTTATACTACCCTGATAAAAAACACCTAAAGAAATTAACCCCATTAACAACTACTTTAAAACAACATTAAGATTTAGTGAACTCAGAATTGCTTTGCTTCTCTTGGTTTTGTGCTCCAGGTAAAACCTTTAACTATGATCCCTTGAGCTAAATTCTGCAGTGACTCATAGAATGGTATTGACATCAGTGGAGTTGCTTAGGCTGTAAGCAAGCACAAAGTCAAGAGTAAACATTGCAAAGCGTAGCTCTCTATTAAGGGACTCTAAGGTGCCACAAGTACTCCTGTTCTTTTTGCTGATACAGACTAACACGGCTGCTACTCTGAAACCTGCAACACTACAAGTATCCTTATTTCAACTACACAGCCAAAGCATGTGAATAAGTAGAACTGCTTGTGTGTGCCAAAATAGTACAACATCATTCGTAAACAACACTGACTGGGCTAAATTCTGCCCTCATTGACATTGGTAAGACCCCCTGATGCTTGAGTAAAAAAGCTGATCCTAAGTTATAAAGAGTTTATATATTAATAGATATTAAGACCAGAAAGGACCTTTACAATCACATAGTTCGACCTCCAGAGAATTTCAGCCAGTGATTCCTGCAATAAAGGCCATAACTGCTGGTTTTACTAGAGCATTTATTTTATAAGACACCTGATTTTAAGAAAGCACAGCCCCTCAAAGGATGAAGCCTTAAAAGCTGTAGGACAGCTGTTCAGCTGATTGTGATATCTGCTAGGTGTGGCTGAGACAGAGACTCAAAGAGGCTGCTGCTATTCTCTGATTCTGGGGCTGGTTCCACTCTGATAGGATGTGGCCCAAAGGGGGCAGTATGCCAACTGAGAAGTAGAGTATGGTATCACCTAGCTCCTCCAGTGTCTCAAGGGAGACCTGAGATATACCTGTTTTCCACCACACAGGGGCCAGGTCATAATAGAGAATCTAGCTCTATGCATTTTACCCAAATAGTCTAAAATCATTTATTTACAGGATCTGTCCTTAGGGGGTTCAGACAAATGTAAGTGAAGGTGCAGCTTCTTTGAATTGACTGTTTCAATGGCAAAACCATGTATACTGTAGCACATTTTTAGAGCTATTTATCAACTTGAAACAATCACCATCTGAATACAGAAATGTAGAAGTCTTATATGGAAAATTATTTGGAACCCATTTATATACTTGGGGGGAAATGATAAAATTAATCTGTGTTCACAGCTAAGGAAAAAGCCCATTCAGAATGTGAAAATACAACAGCAACCAAAATGATGGGAAGTTACTGGGATTCCTAAGCCATTGAGCACATAGCTCTGTGAAGTCAATGTAAACTATTATACTGAAACACACCCATACAAACTATAGTGAAATCCTACTTCCATTGCAGTCAGTGGCAAAACTCTCATTGACTTCAGTGGGGCCATAATTTTGCCCTCTTTCACCTCTTAATTTTGCCCACTGAATCTGAGTCTTAGGGTACGCCTACACTACCCGCCGGATCGGCGGGTAGTGATCGATCTATCGGGGATCGATTTATTGCATCTAGTGTAGACACGATAAATCGATCCCTGATTGCTCTGCCATCGACTCCTGTACTCCACCGTGGCGAGAGGCGGAAGCAGAGTCGATGGTGGAGTGGCGGCAGTTGACGCAGCGCCGTGAGGATGCGAGCTAAGACAACCTAAGATACGTCAACTTCAGCTACGCTATTCTCGTAGCTGAAGTTGCGTATCTTAGGTCTATCCCCCTCCCACACAGTGTAGACCAGGCCTAAGAGAGGTTATGTTAATGCAATTTCTCCACTGAGGGGTAGAGAGCAAAGCTTAAATTATACCAGCAGAGACTCTCTTAGATTCACTTAGGACTTCTCTACACAGGGAGATACTCTGAAATACCTATTCCTGATTAACTCCATGGACGCTCTTATTCCAAAACTAGTAGCTGACAACCCATGCTGTCGGACAGGTGTGGCAGTAAGGCCAAGTAATCCACCATCTGTGCAATCTCCCTCATACAAATCAACAAAATTGTTGCAGGCAAATTAGCTTTAGAGTAAAAAATGGTGAGTGGTTGAGTTTACTTTGATATCACAATGGCCTAGGACTCTGGGCATGGCACAACTACATGTCTTGCTGTTGCAGGGGTGTAATTGGTAAAGACAACATGTCTGAGAAATTAAAAATTCAACGGTAACAGACCATGAATCCCAGTGACGGTTGAATCCATGGTACGCCGACATCTTGAATACTGCACACAGCTCTGGTTGCCTCATCTCAAAAAATATATATTAGAATTGGAAAAGGGCAACAAAATTGATTAGGGGTATGGAATAGCTTGCATATGAGGATAGATTAATAGGTCTGGGACTTTTCAGCTTGGAAAAGAGATGACTAAGGGGGGGTATGATAGAGGTCTATAAAATCATGACTGGTGTGGAGAAAGTAAATAAGGAAATGTTATTTACTCCTCATAACACAAGAACTCCAAATGAAATTAATAGGCAGCAGGTAAAAAACAAACAGAAGGAAGTATTTCTTCACACAACACACAGTCAACCTGTGGAACTCTTTGCTAGGGGATGTTGTGAAGGCCAAGACTATAACAGGGTTAAAAAAAGAACTACGTAAGTTAATGGAGGATAGATCCATCGATGGCTATCAGCCAAGATGGGCAGGGATGATGTCCCTGGCCTCTGTTTGCCGGAAACTGAGATTAGGCAACAGGGATGGTTCACTTGATGATTAGCTGTTCTGTTCATTTCCTCTGAAGCACTTGGCATTGGCCACTGTCGGAAGACAGGATACTGGGCTAGATGGATCATTGGTCTTACCCAGTATGGCCATTCTTATGTTCTTAATCTGGTGAATAACTGATGATATTCTGAACAAAAAGAGCTCTCAGCCATGCTTGTAACTCTTTCCATTGCTTCATACTGACTCTACAGATATAATAGACTTCAGAGTGACAATCTTGGAATCTTATATAGATAAAATAAGTACCTTATTCCACCTGAATTAAGCTAATTCAGAACAAGGTACTCTTACTTACAAATAGGAGCATCTACAGATGGAGTTAATGAAGAATAGTTAATCCACTTTAAATGCACACCCTATCTTATTCTGTATTTTCTATATTAACCTTTCATGTGTAGACAAGCCTTTAGACTCATCTCTGGATTTGCTACAATGTGAGTAAGAGCTGTAGGTCTGGGCCCTTAAAATCAAAATAGGAATTAGTTATAATACAAGAGTGAATCTCTCAATTAAGAGAATGAGTCACTAAAGGTCTGATACAATGCTGTTTGAAGTCACTGGGAGACTTTCCCATTATAGTTAGAGCAGCCTCAAATCTAGAAAATTAAGTCCACTGGTACACTCAGTAAGTGTTACGATGGCCTTTGTTATGCATATTTTTAATATTATGCACAAAAGACTCACTGTACTTCAAGAAGTTATGAAAATATTCCAAAGCCTGTATTAAAATATTCAAAATAATGAAAATACACCAGAACTTAATGTAATTTATTTTTCTTAGTGCAAAGGTGTATTTATGTACATTCTTTTTAAGAGTCCCTGATTATTTTATCAAAAATTCCCTTTTCCACTTTCCAATCTGATGTTGCTCATTAAGAGAAAGTATAGTATTGCCCCATTTTAAAATTCTGATACCATTGAGAAGTCTTTTAAACACAGCATGTGTCCTCTTTTAAGAACATGTTTCCAAATATCATCCCTGATTGCTATCTCAAAGGACTGTTAACTACAGAGCTACCATGTTTCTGAGAGAGTTAGAACAGCAGGAGGTGCAACATATTTTGGTGAGTTCGAGCTTGCTCATATGATCATTACTTTCCAAAATCACCGGGCATTTTGAAAAGGTTGGGATTTGGAACTTAGCCAGGGCATTTCAGTGAAACAGTAGAGAAATGTTGAAAAGAATGGACAGGTAAATAGAAGCTAGAGTTGTGCGGTGCTCTCTCTTTTTCATTCATCTATCGTTTATAGCCAACACCTGGAGTGTCATGACAGCTCATGAAAAGTTTGCAAAATGTGAAAAATCTCATTGATTTTGCTCATTTTGCAATTGCACTTGCAAGGTTGGTGTTTTGTGTCCACAATACACTTTTTACCGTCTAGAAAAATCTTATAATGAAAGCTTGCACCACTGGACCTTCTTTGCTGGTCCCTGATGAGTGTCATATATAGCAGGGGTTCTCAAGCTTTTTCTTTCTGAGACCTCCCCCGCCACCCCACCAACATGCTATAAAAATTCCTTGGCCCACCTGTGCCACAACAACTGGTTTTCTGCATATAAAAGCGAGGACCAGTTTTAGGGGGTAGCAAGCAATTGCCTGGGGCCCCATACCACAGGGGCCCCCACAAAGCTAAACTGCTCAGGCTTCGGCTTCAGTCTCAAGTGGCGGGGCTCAGGGCCTCGGCGTTCAGCCTCATGTGGTGGCTTTTTTGGCTTTCTGCCCTGGGCCGCAGCAAGTCTAATGCTGGCCCTGCTTCGCAGACCCCTTGAAACCTGTTTGTGCCCCCCCACCAGGGTGCCCCAGTCCCTGATTGAGAACCACTGATATATTGGGCCTTCCTGATGATGGTCTGTCCAGGACAAACTTCTCTCCCGTAAAAAGTAGTATTTTGAGAAGCTTTTAGTGTTGTCTCCAACTTCAGTAAAATTTTTGTTTCCATTACTAGTATTTGAAGTATTGTGGTACTTAGAGTCCAAGGCTTCATCATAGTAGGAACTGTTCAAACTTAGAGCAAAGAGATAGGCCTTGCCTTCATAAAAAAGCCCCTTAGGCTTTATTTATTTTTGTTGTTGGTCCCTTAGGATACATGTTTGAGGGCTACACGATTTGGCCTTGCATATTTGTTTTGTACTGGGCTGGGCTTTAAACACAAGAGAAATAGTTTTCTCTTAAAAAGTGATTTTGGCCATAGAGAGGAATCTAACAAAATGGCATTTTTGCAAATCTCAAAGATAGGATTCATTAAAAAGGGGATCGAAAATAAGACGGAGAGTATCTTATTGCCCTTGTATAAATCCATGGTACGCCCACATCTTGAATACTGCATACAGATGTGGTCTCCTCATCTCAAAAAAGATATACTGGCATTAGAAAAGGTTCAGAAANCAGGGGTAGGCAACCTATGGCACGCGTGCCGAAGACGGCACACGAGCTGATTTTCAGCGGCACTCACACTGCCCGGGTCCTGGCCACCGGTCCGGGGGGCTCTGCATTTTAATTTAATTTTAAATGAAGCTTCTTAAACATTTTAAAAATCTTATTTACTTGACATACAACAATAGTCTAGTTACATATTATAGACTTATAGAAAGAGACCTTCTAAAAATGTTAAAATGTATGACTGGCACGCGAAACCTTAAATTAGAGTGAATAAATGAAGACTCGGCACACCACTTCTGAAAGGTTGCCAACCCCTGCCCTAGCCTCTGTTTGTCAGAGGGTGGAGATGGATGGCAGGAGAGAGATCACTTGATCATTGCCTGTTGGGTTCACTCCCTCTGGGGCACCTGGCATTGGCCACTGTCGGTAGACAGGATACTGGGCTAGATGGACCTTTGGTCTGACCCAGTACGGCCATTCTTATGTTCTTATACAAATTTTCACTTATTTTGCCAATCTGACTCAGCATTGGGCCCAAGTTATTATTTTATATTTGCTCAGTTTATAAATTTGTTTTCCGAAGCTGGTTCATGAGAGGGGGGATAGAGGTGTATTGAGCAATGCTTTTGGTGTACAGAATCATGATGTAGGGAAAACCTGTTTAAATCAATCATTCATACTGTTTTAGTTTAAGCTTTTAAAAATAACAGCTAGAGACAACAGAGAAGGGGTAAAGGCTGAGGAGATCCTTGTGGAAATGATCCAACTGAAAGAGGATATCAGGGAGAGGAGAAAATCGGTTGTACCAAGAAAGCCCCATGAAGCATTTCTGCTCTGTTCACCCTAGTGAAAGAGAACCAGAAGAGGCAGTTTAGGCTGTGGCAGTAGCTGGTAATCAGATTAGCACTGGATTTTCCAATTTACAGCATAAAAAGGACAGGGCAGCATCCTTATGAACTAAGGCTCTTTGGGCTACACAGAAGTATTTGTAGCAATGGAACAGGAAGTGACACAATACATTGGGAAGGTGAGTCTCAGGGGCCTAAAGCTGTTTCTAGTATTTTAAGAACAGAATAAGAGAAAGCTACAGGCTTAACTTTTCCACATATGCACTAGTAGCTTAATTCTTTCTCTTTCTGATGTGCCAGCGGCTTGGCCATGTGCATCTCCAACTCAGGGCCTAATTTTGTGAGGTGCTGAGTGCCTCAACTCAGCCGGGATTGAAGGCACTCAGAATCTTTCATGAGGTGCACAGCACACTGCAGGATCAAGTCCTAGGCAGGAATTGTCTTTGGGATGGACTTGTGCTCCATTTATCAGGGGAGGTCTACACTTACAGTGGTGTGGCTGCACCACTTCAATGAAGACACCACTATGTGGATGGGAGAAGCAGTAGCTATGGCAACAGGATAAGCTCCTGTCAACATAGCGCTGTCTACACTGGGGGTGAGGTCAATATAACTGTGTCACTCAGGGGTGTGGATTTTTCACACTCTTGAGCAATGTATTTATACCAATGTAAGTTTACAGTGCAGATCTGGCCTCAGACCTCCTGACTTCCACACAAAAAAAAATCTATCCAGTAGGATAACAAATGCCTACTGAAAAAATAGCAGAACTATGTCCGCTGACACTGCAGTGTAAAGAATAACAATGATATTGAGAATATAACATTGTATATTACCTTATAAAGAAATATGACTTATTCTATCCAGCCCATCATGTGAGACTGTAATCTGTAGGAGAATTTGTGAATACACTCTAAGCAATACCCAATATCATTGCAGAGTTAATGATTAATGCTGGAAATTCAGTGCAGGGTAAGCCAAATCACCAAAAGAATCCTCCCGAGTAAGCAAATATTCATCAGCAGAGATATAAAAATCACATTAGCTAGCCCGGAAATAGAATCTGTTCTCATTGCTTCACCATCACAAGGAAGAGAAAAAAATTAGTCTGAGGATATTTGTAACAGTTTTGTCAATGGGTTACATGTACTTTAACATGATCTATAGCTTTCACAGTTTGACACAGTGACAGAGAGAGGGTTCAGTAGAAAGAAACTAGTTTCCTATGGCCTGGCCTACAGTTATTTTAACAATATCAGGGGTTCTCAAACTTCATTGCACCGCATCCCCCTTCTGACAATAAAAATTACTACACGACCCCAGGACGGGGGATCGAAGCCTGAGCCCACCTGAGCCCCACTAACCCGTGGGGGGAGGGCGGCAAAGCTGAAGCCCAAGGGCTTCAGCTCCAGGCAGAGGGTCTGCACCTGCGTCCCAACACGCAGGGCTGAAACCCTCAGGCTTCGGCCTTGGGTGGTAGGGCTCACGCTTCGGTATCGGTTCTGGGCCCCAACAAGTCTAAGCCAGCCCTGATGACCCCATTAAAATGGGGTCCTGACCCACTTTGGGGTCCCAACCTACAGTTTGAGAATGGATGAACTACACAGTTAAAATATTATAACCCTCTTAGTGGAGATGCAGTTATATTGATGTCAGAGTGCCTCATAGCAGTATAACTATTCCCTTAGAATCACAGAAGATTAGGGTTGGAAGAGACCTCAGGAGGTCATCCAGTCCAACCCCCTGCTCAAAGCAGGACCAATCCCCAACTAAATCATCCCATCCAGGTCTTTGTCAAACTGGGCCTTTAAAACCTCTAAGGATGGAGCTTCCACCACCTCCCTAGGTAACCCATTCCAGTGCTTCACCACCCTCCTAGTGAAATAGTTCTTCCTAATATCCAACCTAGACCTCCCCCACTGCAACTTGAGACCATTGCTCCTTGTTCTGTCATTTGCCACCACTGATAACAGCCTAGCCCCATCCTCTTTGGAACCCTCCTCAGGTAGTTGAAGGCTGCTATCAAATCCCTCCTCACTCTTCTCTTCTGCAGACTAAATAAGCCCAGTCCCCTCAACCTCTCCTCATAAGTCATGCACCTCAGCCCCCTTATAATTTTTGTTGCCCTCTGCTGGACTCTCTCCAATTTGTCCACATCCTTTCTGTAGTGGGGGGCCCCAAAACTGAACACAATATTCTAGATGTGGCCTCACCAGTGCCAAATAGAGGGGAATAATCATGTCCCTGCTGCCAATGCTCCTACTAATGCGGCCCAATATGCTGTTAGCCTTCTTGGCAACAAGGGCACACTGTTGACTCATATCCAGCTTCTCGTCCACTGTAATCCCCAGGTCCTTTTATGCAGAACTGCTGCTTAGCCAGTCGGTCCCCAGCCTGTAGCGGTGCATGGGATTCGTCTGTCCTAAGTGCAGGACTCTGCACTCGCCCTTGTTGAACCTCATCAGATTTCTTTTGGCCCAATCCTCTAATTTGTCTAGGTCACTGTGGACCCTATCCCAACCCTCCAGTGTATCTACCTCTCCCCCAGCTTAGTGTCATCCGCGGACTTGCTGAGGGTGCAATCCATCCCATCATCCAGATCATTAAGGAAGAAGTTGAACAAAACTGGCCACAGGACCAACTTCTGGGGCACTCCGCTTGATACCAGCTGCCAACTAGACATTGAGCTGTTGATCTCTACCCATTGAGCCCGACAATCTAGCCAGCTTTTTATCCACCTTATTGTCCATTCATCCAATCCATACTTCTTCAGCTTGTTGACAAGAATACTGTGGGAGACCATATCAAAAACTTTGCTAGAGTCAAGATATATCACGTCCACCACTTTCCCCATATCCACAGAGCCAGTTATCTCATCATAGAAGGTTGGTCAGGCATGACTTGCCCTTTGTGAATCCATGTTGACTGTTCCTGATCACCTTCCTCTTCTCCAAGTGCTTTAAAATTGATTCCTTGAGGACCTGCTCCATGATTTTTCTGGGGACTAAGGTGAGGCTGACTGGTCTGTAGTTCCCCGAATTCTCTTTCTTCCCTTTTTTAAAGATGGGCACTACATTTGCCTTTTGCCAATCATCCGGGACCTCCCCCAATCAAAGGTGCTGAAACTATGAGTGCGGGGGGTACTGCAGCACCCCCTGATTTGAAGTGGTTCCCATTATATACAGGATTTACAGTTTGGTTCAATGGCCCCACAGCACCCCCTACAAATTGTTCCAGCACCGCTGCCCCAGATCACCACAAGTTTTCAAAGATAATGGCCAATAGCTCTGCAATCACATTAGCCATCTCCCTCAGCATCCTTGGATGCATTGCATCCAGCCCCATGGACTTGTTCAGCTTTTCTAAGTAGTCCTTAACCTGTTCTTTCACCACTGAGGGCAGCTCACCTCCTCCCCATACTGTGTTGCCCAGTGCAGCAGTCTGGGAGCTGACCTTGTCTTGAAGACCAAGGCAAAAAAAGCATGGAGTACTTCAGGTTTTTTCCACTGGGGAAGGGTAATAAGTTACACCCGTATAAGGTACCTTATACCAATATAATTTTGTCCACACTAGGAGTTGTACTGATTGAACTATTTTAGTGGGGGGAGGGGAGGAGTCACTTCACTAAGCGAAATAGTTATACCAGTATAAAACCTGTAAGTACACATGGCCTGTCATAAAGATAGTGTGCACGTATTGCAGATGTATAAGCACCTTTCTCTGAATTTCTGGTATTCTTATTTCTTTTGCAATGGGAAAACCTTCAGGTGGGAGTTGATCCATTTATAGGGAGATGTGTGTGACATTACATATTATTGGTTCTTTTTAATGCAGATGCGACTTACTACAGTTGTACAACAAAAATGTAGTATTTCAGAACTAAATAAAGCCTTAGTTTATATCTAGGGAAATTAAAATCTCCTGCACCTAATGTAAATTATATAAGTGCACATGAAATGAATAAAATTTGCTAGGTTTATTCCTTTGTTGGAGCATCTCAAGATTTCATTGCATAGACTAAAAAAAGAAAAAAATATCACCTTGCTGCAGTTACAAACTTCCATCATATTTACTGATCGTTCAGATATTTTTAATGTGTTTCTATGTACAGTGATAAAGTTTTTACTAGAAACAGGTCTTATACAAGAAAAATTAACCAACATTATGAATCCAAATGTCAGAGTTCTGCAATAATTTTGTAACGCAACACAGAATCAGGCAACCCAGAAGAGTTGAAAAGGTGGGTTGAATTTTTTGACTAAGTTTGTGAAAGACGTTCACTGAATTCTTTCCTGACTCAGAACAAGAGTGGGTTTGCCAAGCTAAGAACACTGTATTCTATCATTCTATCAATAGGGGTTCTTTATGGGACTGTCTCTCTTCTATGGCAATGATCCAAGAAAAGCACTTAGGGCCAAATTTTTAAAGGTATTTAGGTATCTAAAGATGCAGATAAGTGCAGGTGAAATCAACGTGAGTCAGGTTCTGGCATCTTTGAAAATCCTTCCAGGCACCTAAATACCTTAAGTACATATTTAAATGTACTCTTATCAAGGACAGCACTTAAGCATGTGCTTAACTTTAAGCACTGTACTGAATAGGGATGCTTTGCTGAATCCAGTCCTATGTTTGTACAACATCCAACACAATGAAGTCCCAACCCCCGATGGGGCCTTTCAGTACTACCATGATATAAATGTTTGTTAGTAGTAATAATAATAATTACAAAACCAACCAGCGACATAGCTAAATCCATCAGTTTCATGTGAGATCCAGCCAGTTTCAGCAGCATCTTTATTGACAATTTTAGGTACATATGATCCTGAAACTCTGAGCAAAACAGGGAATTGCTAAATGACATCCAAAGCGATCAGGATATTTCTGAACGAGTTCAATCAAATTAATATGAAAGAGAAACATTCCACATAGTTCTAGACACACTGTAATTCACTTCCTCTACCTGATGCCTTAGCCAACTGAGGTTCCACGTCCTGCCCCCGACTACTAGACCATCTGTCACAAGTAGGACATGAAAGTCAGACAGTGTACATTGGTTATGTTTGGAATCTTGTTTTCCCTGTCTATTTTTCATGTTACTACAATGGTAGCACTGGAGAACAACAGTGGCATTTGCCTCTTAGCTCTAGTGTGCACATAGTATTTTTAAATAGTTATTTTAACAATTGATATGCACTGTGTGTTTACATTGTTGTCATATATTGGAAAATCAATTAAAGCAATATAATGAGAATGGGAAAACATGATTTGCAAAATAATTATAGGCAATTTGAACCAGCTGTTCTATTTATAAAAATTTGCATTCAGTTCTATAATATTTATATTTTTCTTCTGGCAAAATGGTTATGTAATCATACCTCCAAAGACTAGATTTTTTTTAATAACTTCAAGTTTTGTGATAACTGTACAATGTGCATACCCACAGATGTCTGTTCCTATTTTCAGAAAATAATTCAATTCTGTATAGTATAAGTAGCAAGGCAAACTTCAGACCAAAAATTACTGAAAGCAGCAACATTTAATGGGTCTTACCCACCCACACAATACTAAGATTACTGAAATACTTTCAAACATACAGTAACTTTAGCTTCAACAGCATTCATCGAGATTTGCTGGCAGCTCCCCTGGAAGCAAAAAAAGATGGAGGATACCAACAGCATATCTTAGCATGCTAAGGTAGGTCAAATGAGCTGGAGTCAGGTCAGACCTACTAGTTAAAAGGAAATATACATGGCACACATCATGGGTGTCTGATATGAGTTTCAACTAGTTTGTTTTCTATTTGTCTCTCTCTCCACTTCCCATTTTGTCTAAAGGACTGGAAAACTGCCACAGATGTCCCTACCCCGAAGTTCAACTAACCAAAACTTTATTTTGATTTGCAGGTGCACACACTGAAAAGCAGGATTCTTGTAAATTTTAGAAACGTTTTGCCTGCCTTCCCCCAGCAAGGGTATGAGAGACAGGGCCAGCTCTAGGCACCAGCCCTCCAAGCATGTGCTTGGGGCGACACTTCCTAAGGAGCGGCACTCTGCCCTCCCCCCCCTTTTTTTTAAATTTTTTTGCTTGGGGCAAAGCGGGATCCGCTNGAAGTTCAACTAACCAAAACTTTATTTTGATTTGCAGGTGCACACACTGAAAAGCAGGATTCTTGTAAATTTTAGAAACGTTTTGCCTGCCTTCCCCCAGCAAGGGTATGAGAGACAGGGCCAGCTCTAGGCACCAGCCCTCCAAGCATGTGCTTGGGGCGACACTTCCTAAGGAGCGGCACTCTGCCCTCCCCCCCCTTTTTTTTAAATTTTTTTGCTTGGAGCAAAGCGGGATCCGCTCCCCCTGCACAGCCCACTCGGGCGGGGAAACGCCGCGCCGCCCTGGGGAGACTCGGAGCGGCAGCAGCAGCACCACCCCTCCTCCCTCCCTGTATCCCAGGCCCCCGCTTCCCTCCCTCCCCGGCTCCTCACACACTCTGGGAGTCCCTCTTGCCGCCGCTGCAGCCCGGGCTGCGGCGGCGGCAAGAGGGGCTCCCAGAGTGTGTGAGGAGCCGGGGAGGGAGGGTAGCGGGGTCCCCTGACAAACAGAGGCTAGGGACACCATTCCTTACCTATCCTGGCTAATAGCCATTAATGGACTTAACCTCCATTAATTTATGCAGTTCTCTTTTAAACCCTGTTATAGTCCTAGCCTTCACAACGTCCTCAGGCAAGGAGTTCCACAAGTTGACTGTGCGCTGTGTGAAGAAGAACTTCCTTTTATTTGTTTTAAACCTGCTGCCCATTAATTTCATTTGGTGGCCCCTAGTTCTTATATCATGGGAACAAGTAAATAACTTTCCCCTTATTCACTTTCTCCACACCACTCATGATTTTATATACCTCTATCATATCCCCCCTTAGTCTCCTCTTTTCCAAGCTGAAAAGTCCTAGCCTCTTTAATCTCTCCTCATATGGGACCCGTTCCAAACCCCTAATCATTACAGTCACCCTTCTCTGAACCTCTTCTAATGCCAGTATATCTTTTTTGAGATGAGGAGACCACATCTGTACGCAGTATTCAAGGTGTAGGCGTACCATGGATTTATATAAGGGCAATAAGATATTCTCTGTGTTATTCTCTATCCCTTTTTTAATTATTCCTAACATCCTGTTTGCTTTTTTGACTGCCGTTGCACACTGTGTGGACGTCTTCAGAGAACTATCCACGATGACTCCAATATCTCTTTCCTGATTAGTTGTAGGTAAATTAGTCCCCATCATATTGTATGTATTGTTGGGGTTATTTTTTCCAATGTGTATTACTTTACATTTATCCACATTACATTTCATTTGCCATTTTGTTGCCCAATCACTTATTTTTGTGAGATCTTTTTGAAGTTCTTCAGTCTGCTTTGGTCTTAACTATCTTGAGCAGTTTAGTATCATCTGCAAACGTTGCCACCTCACTGTTTTCAACTTATTCACAAATGATCAGGAGAAAGGGGTATAGGATTGGTCCTAGGACTGACCCTTGGGGAACACCACTAGTTACCCCTCTCCATTCTGAAAATTTACCATTTATTCCTTCCCTTTGTTCCCTGTCTTTTAACCAGTTCTCAATCCATGAAAGGATCTTCCCTCTTATCCCATAACACGATTCCTCTCAAACACTGCTTATTCCCAGAACCATTTCCTCTCTCCCAATGCTTCCTCAGTCTTTGCCTGCCATACCTCCCAAATCTTAAAGGGGACACACTGTAGAGATGGGCTGACCCCTAAGACCAATTAACCTTAAAGGGGCAGATAAACTCATTGCAAGGGCCAGCAAATTCAGCAATGTTCATTCAAAAAAGAATCTCATGAAAGCACATTTTTAATATATTTTTGCTTTTTGGTTTTGTTAGACTAAAATGGAAATGGGATACGACTTAAAAACATATGAAAAACGGATTTAGACTTAGGCCTAGTCTACACTACGATTTTAGTTCGAATTTAGCAGCGTTATACCGAATTAACCTTGTACCCGTCCACACAACGAGGCCATTTAATTCGATTTAAAGTGCTCTTAAAATCGGTTTCTGTACTCCTCTCCGACGAGGGGAGTAGCGCTGAAATCGACATTGCCGGTTCGAATTAGGGTTAGTGTGGACAGAATTCGAAGGTATTGGCCTCCGGGAGGTATCCCACAGTGCACCGTTGTGACCGCTCTGGACAGCAATCTAAACTCGGATGCTCTGGGCAGTTGGACAGGAAAAGCCCCGCGAACTTTTGAATTTCATTTCCTGTCTGCCCAGCCTGGTGAGCACAGGTGACCACACAGAGCTGAACAGCACAGGTAGCCATGCAGTCCGAGAACCGCAAACGAGCACCAGCATGGACCACACGCGAGATACTGGATCTGATCGCTATATGGGGAGAGGATTCCGTGCTCGCAGAACTGCGTTCCAAGAGACGGAATGCAAAAATTTTCGACAAGATCTCCAAGGGCATGATGGAGAGAGGCCACAATCGGGACTCCTATCAGTGCCGTATTAAGGTGAAGGAGCTCCGACAGGCCTATCAGAAAACCAAGGAGGCAAACGGACGGTCCGGGGCAGAGCCGCAGACATGCCGCTTCTACGAGGAGCTGCATGCAATTCTCGGGGGGGCCGCCACCACTACCCCACCCCTGACCGTGGACTCCGAGGAGGGGTTAATCTCATCCTTGAATGACGAATCTGCGGACGGGGAAGAGGAGGAGGAGGAGGAGGACGAACTTGTGGAGAGCACACAGCACTCCATTCTCCCCGACAGCCAGGAGCTGTTTCTGACCCTGACCGAAGTGCCCTCCGAACCCTCCCAAGGCGGCATCGCAGACCCCCTGGAAGGGACCTCTGGTGAGTGTACCTTTTCAAATATATCAAACATGGTTTAAAACAAGTATTTGTTTAATGATTAATTTGCCCTGGGGACTTGGGATGCATTCGCGGCCAGTACAGCTACTGGAAAAGTCTGTTAACGTGTCTGGGGATGGAGTTGAAATCCTCCAGGGACATCTCCATGAAACTCTCCTGGAGGTACTCCAAAAGCTTTTCCAGAAGGTTTCTGGGCAGGGCAGCCTTATTCCGTCCTCCATGGTAGGACACTTGACCGCGCCATGCTAGCAGCAAGTAATCCGGTATCATTGCTTGACAAAGCTTGGCAGCGTATGGTCCCGGTGTTTGCTGGCATTCAAGCAACATCCGTTCTTTATCTTGCTGTGTTATCCTCAGGAGAGTGATATCGTTCAGGGTAACCTGTTTGAAATACGGGAATGTAATTAAGGGGACAGAGGTGGCCCCGTTCCTACTGGGCTGTTTGCCTGTAGCTGAAAAGAAATCTTTCCCTGCAGTTAGCCAAGCGGGCGGGGGGGAGTGGGTGGACAATGGCGCTGAGGTTTTCGCGTTTGGCTAGCAGGGGTCTTCCCTGATACCAGCCACGCGGTGGGGGGAGGGGTAACGCGATCATCCCACAGAAGTGGATGGGGGGGCTAGTTTGTTATCTGCATGGATCTTCCATGATACCAGCCACGTGGTGGGGGGAGGGGGTCAACCGATCATCCCACAGAATTGAATGGGTGGTGGGTGGGGGTTATTATGTTATCTGATGCTGCACGGTAACAGGAAAACCGCAGCACGTAAAGGGCTTTGCTTGCTATGGGAAAGGAGGGCGCTGATTTAATGCAGAAGCCGCAGGACAATGGCTTACCATGGCTGCATACAAGCCGAATTCTGTTGCCCGGCCCTGCGTCTGCTGTGATCTCTAACACCAAAGCCGCGGGCACTCAATATAAGATGCAAAATGCGACCTTGTACATTGCTATGTAATGTGAAAAGTGTTCACCGTGAAAGAGTATAAGCATTGTTCTATAAAATGTATCTTTTTACATACTTCTCTCCCTTTTTTTCCCTCCTCCTGCAGCTGCAAATTTTTCAATCCTCCCGCCCCCGGCCCGAAGGCTCTCCCAGATAAGGCGGCGAAAGAGACGCACGCGAGACGACATGTTCTCGGAAATTATGCAATCGACCCGGGATGAGAGAGCTAATTTCAATGACTGGAAGGACACTGTATTAAAATTCCGGAAAGAGGCCAGTGACCGTGAGGAGAAGAGGGACCAACGGGAGGACATGAGGGACCAACGGGAGGAGAAAAGGGACCAACGTGAGGAGAGAAGGGACGAACGTGAGGAGAGGAGGGACGCCCGAGACGAGAAGTGGCGGGATGCAACGCTGGGGCTGCTGCGTGAGCAGACAGACATGCTCCGGCGTCTGGTGGAGCTCCAGGAACGGCAGCTGCAGGATTACCGAGTGCCGCTGCAGCCCCTCTATAACCGCCCTCCCCCCTCCCCAAGTCCCGTAGCCTCCTCACCCCGACGTGTAAGAACGCGGGGGGGGAGGCTCCGTGCACCCTGCCACTCCACCCCATTAGAGAGCCCAAGCAAAAGGCTCTCATTATTTTGAATGTTTTTCCTGCCCTGTTCCTTCACTCCTACCCTCCTCCCAAACCCCACCCGGACTACCTGGTTATTTCTCTCCCTATGTTCATTACCACCCGTTAATAAAAAGTTCTTGAGTTGTAAACGAAACTGACTTTATTTTTTTCAAATCAAACTGGGATCGAAGGGGGAAGGGGGAAGGGTGGGTTGCTTACAGGGAATGAGTGAATCAAGGGGGCGGGTTTTCAACAGGGACAAACAAACATAACTTTCACACAGGAGCCTGGCCAGCAATGAAACTTGTTTTCAGAGCTTCTCTGATGCGCACCGCTTCCCGGTGTGCTCTTCTAATCGCCCTGGTGTCTGGCTGCGCGTAATCAGCGGCCAGGCGGTTTGCCTCAGCCTCCCACCCCGCCATAAAGGTCTCCCCCTTGCTCTCACAGAGATTGTGGAGCACACAGCAAGCTGCAATAGCAATGGGGATGTTGGTTTGGCTGAGGTCCGAGCGAGTCAGTAACGAGCGCCAGCGACCTTTTAAACGTCCAAAGGCACACTCTACCACCATCCTGCACTTGCTCAGCCTGTAGTTGAACCGCTCCTGACTACTGTCCAGGCTGCCTGTGTATGGCTTCATGAGCCACGGCATTAAGGGGTAGGCTGGGTCCCCAAGGATAACGATGGGCATCTCAACATCCCCAATGGTAATTTTCCGGTCTGGAAAGTAAATCCCTTGTTGCAGCCGTTTAAACAGACTAGTGTTCCTGAAGACGCGGGCGTCATGAACCCTTCCCGGCCATCCCACGTTGATGTTGGTGAAACGTCCCTTGTGATCCACCATTGCTTGCAGCACCATAGAAAAGTACCCCTTGCGGTTTATGTACTGGCTGCCCTGGTGCTCCGGTGCCAAGATCGGGATATGGGTTCCATCTATCGCCCCACCACAGTTAGGGAATCCCATTGCAGCAAAGCCATCCACAATGAGCTGCACATCTCCCAGCGTCACTACCTTTTTTAGCAGCAGCTCAACGATTGCTTTGGCTACTTGCATGACAGCAGCCCCCACGGTAGATTTTCCCACTCCGAACTGATTACCGACTGACCGGTAGCTGTCCGGTGTTGCAAGCTTCCACAGGGCTATCGCCACTCGCTTCTCAACTGTGAGGGCTGCTCTCATCTTGGTGTTCTGGCGCGTCAGGGCAGGGGAAAGCAAGTCACAAAGTTCCAGGAAAGTGCCCTTACGCATGCGAAAGTTTCGCAGCCACTGGGAATCGTCCCACACCTGCAGCACTATGCGGTCCCACCAGTCAGTGCTTGTTTCCCGGGCCCAGAATCGGCGTTCCACAGCAAGAAGCTGCCCCATTGCCAACATGATCTCCAAAGCGCCGGGGCCCGTGGCGCGAGACAATTCTGTGTCCATGTCCATGTCCGCATCACTCTCGTCGCCGCGCTGCCGTAGCCGCCTCCTCCTCGCCTGGCTTTTCTGGTCCTGGTTGAGCATAAACTGCACTATAATGCGCGTGGTGTTTACAATGTTCATGACTGCAAACTTGAGCTGAGCGGGATCCATCCTTGCCGAGGTATGGCGTCCGCTCAGTTCAACAAGGAAAAAAGGCGCGAAATGGTTGTCTTCCGTTGTTTTCACGGAGGGAGGGGGAGGATGTTCCCAGAACCGCCCGCGACAATATTTTTTGTCCCATCAGGCATTGGGATCTCGACCCAGAATTCCAATGGGCGGGGGGGACTGCGGGAACTCTGGGATAGCTATGGGATAGCTACCCACAGTGCAACGCTCTGGAATTCGACGCTAGTCTTTGTACATGGACGCGCACCGCCGAATTAATCCGCTTACTGTGGCCGCGTACAATCAAATTTATACAATCGGTTTCATAAAATCAAATTCCGTAAATTCGGACTAATTCCGTAATGTAGACGTACCCTTAGACTGACCAACCAGCCTTTAGCTTTGGCTCCTATCACACAAGGAAGACAGAAGTGGAGTTGACAAGCACTGAAAGATACCATGGATTCACTCTGCCACCAGAGAGAACATTTGGGAAATTAGAAATGTTTCAAATGACCTATAAGAGCTAAGAGTGACTTTCTGTTCTTCATCTACAGACTTCCAGCTCACCCAGCAAAATTGACTTCCTTAGTGTTACTTATTCCTTGTTAGGATTCCCTTAACATCCATGTCTTATGTCAGACTAAGGTAAATAATTTAATATAAAGTTGTACAGTACAGCAGTTTCTTGGACTTGAGCGGATGCCTTATGCGGGTTTAATTGACACCACCAAATCACTGTACTTCTGCTGGTGTTAACTGATAGCTGAAAACATTTATGTATTACTTGACAAAAGATGAACAGAAGGATTACATTGCACTTGGAACACATACAGAAGCTTTTATTACTATGTCTGCCTGCTTTGTAATGTTATGAGTCTTACAAAAGCAAAGAAATTCAAATCTCAGATTTAAGAGCTTTCATTCTCTGCTGATTTCATTCAGTTGTGCACATATAGTATAAAGCTCTAACAAGAATAGATTATTTTACATGTTCACTGTACTACCACAGTAGGTTATAAATATTGAGTGGAGAAGACATTTGTTATATATATATATATACATACATACACACACACACACTATACTAAAAACAATTCCCTTTCATTAACATTTACTTTTTTTCCTTTCCCGATTCCATGTGACCTGCACAAACCTGTTATATCTGTCTGTGCCACAGCTCTTTTTTATGGGTCACTGGGAAATAGCACTGAAGTACTGAATCTTCTTCAGGAGATTGTCTACAACCTGCTCCAGAGATAGGATCTGTTGTTGCTAGACATACTCTGCTCCTAGTGGCAGTAGGTGGAATAGCAGGATATTGTAAACTCTCCGCTAGACCTGGTCACGAATTTTTCAATGGAACATTTTTCCACCAGAGAAATAATAATCATTAAAAAAAAAAGTATCAAAAGTAAAACTTTTCATGGAATCATGTCAATTCTGATGAATTTCCATTCAAAAAACCTGAAAACACATTTTGATAATGCTGAATCATTCTGTTTCCACATTTCACTTCAAACCAACTTTTCATTTTGAAATTTCCTTTATTTTATGTAATAATACAAAATGTTGAAATTGGAACAAAACATTTCAATTGTGTGAGAACAAAATATTTTCATCAACCTGAAGTGGATTTTCCCCCCAGACTTTCATTTCTTGCAAAATTTTGAAATTTGTTTTCATCACATTCTGTAATGGAAACAATGTTCAAACTCATGGAATTTCCCATGAAACAGAAAATCTGTTTCCCACCCATTCTACACTCTAATCACAATTGTGGTGTCTGTTGCAAGCTTACTGCACTCTTCTGTGGTTGTCTTAGAATATTTGTAGCAAAAAGATCCTGTTTCCTTCAGGAAAGGGGAAGGAGAAGGCCACCCCACAAAAAGTACCTAGCATTGGAGGGTAACAACCTGGCTACCCTCCTCCATGAAAAAGCATCTTCTGACAGACCAAAGGAAGTAAACAGTTGAAGGTAAATGAAATGGGAACTGAAATGCATGTTTAGCTCATGTTCGGGTTCTATTCAACTGAAGCGATGAAATCGAATTCAAACTACTTCTTATTTTCTCCAAATCAGTTCAGTTGCCCCAAGTGATCTGCTCATCACCAGATCTGTGATCTCATGTTGCAGGTAGCTCATTCTTGGTTGACTCCTGGAGTAAGCCCAGCTCCATATTAAAAGTGTACAGTCCTCTCTTCACCATCAGAATGAGATCAGTATCCATCACATCCAAGGCACAAACAGACAGTCTGAAAAATGACTAGCAATCAACAAATCTTCAGTACAACGTGTTTTGGTGTGAGCCATAAATATCAATAGGTATATCTGAAGTTACTATGGAAAAAAAAAATCTAACTAGCTTAACAAGATGTCAAAATAAAAGAAAAATGTTGACCATTTCAAAATGAAACATTTATGCTTCTCATTTTGGAATGATGTTTCATTTAAAAATTTAGCTTTTTTTTTTTTTTAGTGGGGGGTGGGGTCAAAGTCACCCAAAACCTAAATGAAACAGGTTTTTTTCTTTTATTTGGATTTTTCTTTTTTTTTCCCCTTTTTGAGCCTAAACATTTTAATTTTTCATTTCAGTGAAAAAAACTGAATCAGTTTGGCTTAAAAACAAACTGATTGATTTGGCCCCCAAAGTGAAAATATCAATTATTCATTCAGCTCTAATCAAACCCCCATTCTGATCCCAACCATACTCTATGAATAGCCCTCAATGAGTTGTTTGGATTCTTTTCCGCTATCAAAATTATGCAAGTCCGATGCCACTATATATGCTCTGATTTACATAGGAATCTAATATGTTGATGGGTTATTTCCTGTTATCTTTTCAGGGTGAAGTTGGGTGAAAAGGCGTTGAATGGATTCTCTCTTCAAATAACCTTTAACCAAAATCTCTCAGCAATGCAGTGCCACTCACCTGCTCTTCTCCGCTCCAGCAGAATAATAAACAAAATAAAGATATTAAAATATATTGCCTCTCTACTTTGAATCCAGCTCAGGCCACTAATGACTGAAAATCATTGCATGCTCGTGGTCTATAATAAATGTGTTTGTGGTCTCAGTGCAAGTCCTGTTAATTACATCTTCACATCATGAAAAGCATCACCACAACTGACACCTTTTATGGAAGTCTTAGCAGAAAGGCTGTTCATGGATGAACAACAAGACCTAATGATCCTTTCATTTCAGGCCAGGTTTGAGATGAATTGTCTAAGCAATGGGAGGAAGCTGGAACTTCTGCAGTATAACACCTTTCTTTGAGAAGAAAATTTGCTGAAAAACCCCCAAACAAAAACAAAAACCAGAAAACCACAACACCATTATATCTAAGGCTTTCTGCCTAGTGCCTCTCTGTTTTTGCCTTATTCCTTCTTTTGAGTCAAATCCTATGACTTGCAGAAGCCCCACTAGTCCTGTGATTGGGAGTGCATTGCCACTTGAACCAATCCTGAGGACGTTCAGACCAGTGCAGGAGAGGGCCTATAGTGGCTACTCATTTGGGATGTATGGAGCTCCAAGAAGAGGAAAGAGCTCATACAAACAAATCTTCTACATGCCCCTCTTGACTAGGCTTCTGAGCATCCTGCTCTCCTTTCTGCTCCCACAGAAGAACCCAAGACCAGTACGTACTGTGACAGGTTGGATCAGAGAACCTCCCTTGGGAGCTGCCACCCGATGTGCCAAGACTACTTCTGCTCCTGCTTTCCCTGCCAGCTCGGGGCCTCAGCACCCTGTCTTGCTGAGCCAGACACTCCCATCTGCTCCAACAAAGACCCAGGGTCTGAATTACTTGCCCCAAAGCTGCAGGTTTACCTGAAAGCAGCTAACAGAAGTGTTCCTGTCTTTAACACTCAGATGCCCAACCCGCAGTGGGGTCTAAACCCAAATAAATTTGTTTTACCCTGTATAAAGCTTATGCAGGGTAAACTCATAAATTGTTCACCCTCTATAACACTGATAGAGAGATATGCACAGCTGTTTGCCTCCCCAGGTATTAATACATACTCTGAGTTAATTAATAAGTAAAAAGTGATTTTATTAAATACAGAAAGTAGGATTTAAGTGGTTCCAAGTAGTAATAGACAGAACAAAGTAAGTTACCAAGCAAAATAACATAAACTGCGCAAATCTATGTCTAATCAAACTGAATACAGATAATCTCACCCTCAGAGATGCTTCAGTAATTTTTTTCCTCAGACTGGACACCTTCCAGGCCTGGGCACAATTCTTTCCCCTGGTACAGCTCTTGTTCCAGCTCAGGTGGTAGCTAGGGGATTCTTCATGATGGCTCCTCCCCTCCCTCTGTTCTGTTCCACCCCTTTATATATCTTTTGCATAAGGCAGGAATCCTTTGTCCCTCTCTTGATTCCCACCCCCTCCTTCTCAATGGAAAGACACCAGATAGATTCCAGTTCAGGTGACATGATCACATGTCACTGCAAGACTTCATTACCCACTTGCCAGCACACACGTATACAGGAAGACTTGCAGGTAAAACACAGCCATCTGCAGACAATGGTCCTGGTTAATGGGAGTCATCAAGATTCCAAACCACCATTAAAGGCCCACATTTTGCATAATTACAATAGGCCCTCAGAGTTATATTTCATATTTCTAGTTTCAGATACAAGAGTGGTACATTTATACAAATAGGATGATCACACTCAGTAGATTATAAGTTTTGTAATGATACCTTATAAGAGACCTTTTGCATGAAGCATATTCCAGTTACATTATATTCACTCATTAGCATATTTTTATAAAACCATATTGACTGCAATGTCACACGTACCTCTTGAAAGAAGACTCTACAGCACAGAGAGATGGATCCAGTTATAGGAGAAGGACTTAGGCAGAAACCCTCGAAACAGGAACTGGTGGTGGCTAGTAGTTCTCCTCTCTGCCTCTTCCCCTCCATTGTGTGTGTCTGGAAGGATGTGGGAATGAGGTAAGAAGTGCAAGTGGGATCCAGGTGTTAGTCACAGCCCTTCTATAAATGCTGTTGGGAGGATTTTAGCTCCCCCCTTCACGGAGCCCCATTTGCTTGAAGAAAATGGAAGGTTACATTAGGTATCTGTTCAATTTCAGAGCTGTCAGATGGCTCAGTGTTGACATCAGGAAGTGGGTGGCCACTTGACCTTTCACTGTCTCTCCAGTTCAGCCAGGGATACCCCGTACCTCCATGCAGGGATACTTCCTGATGACTACTGCTGATATATGGCAGAGGGAAGACAGCTCTTTGGCCAGGGCTGGGTGACCATGGAGCGACTCAGCTACCTTTGCCAAGGGTCACCTTCATCATCAGAATACCAGGTAGAAATCCCAACTGGGCCACCGAGCTGAGTCAGGATTTAATCCATTGTTATTATAGTGGGGGGCACAGATTACATGGGTGTAAATTCCTAGCTATATTAAAGTTACATCTGGGTTGGGGCACCCACTTACAGCTCTGTTGTCCCCCATCCTAGGGGCTCAAATGCCAAGGTGACAAGCATGGGATAAATGCCTAGGGGGGGAAAGGGTTTTTATAAAAACAAAACAAAAACAACTTGTTTGTGTAAATCAGCCCAAATCATGCAATAATGCCCACAATAAGGAAACTTTGGTCTATTATGGTTCCTATAAGACAGGTTTGTCTACACAGTTAAGACTAAACGGAGTCAGAACATGGTTTGGGCAGAGAGAGATTGTAAATTCATTCCCAAATCATGTAATTTTATTGGAGACAGGATTTAAAAGTCAGCTTGGGGGAGAACCTGTGGAATGAAAGAAGACTGTTCATTGATGATCTAAACTCTTCTACTCTCTGTCTCTCTCTCATGCACACACACACACACAGACATACACACACTTCATTGAGGCCAGACTGATCTTTTCTGAAACCTGAAAGGACCAACATTTCTTAGGGTTTTGCTGTGTGAGATGCAAAAATTTCTTCTCCTCAACCCCAGGGCTGTGTTCATAATGTCTTTTTAGTGCAGCTGGCATTCATGCCACTGATAGACAAACAAGTCTATACACTGAGATTGACTGATCCAGACACAAATAAGTTTATTTGTTAGGGTAAGATACGAATGTCTTTTCTTTCTGCTACTGTTGCTGATATACAATATCATCGGACACTGATTATAAAGTATAATGTGAAATGTGAGTTCAAGATGAGAGGCTTTTTTTTTTTTGGTGGTAAAAATTGAATCCCACCTTCACAAAGCCATGGTAAGCAGGGCCGGCTCCAGGGTTTTTGCCGCCCCAAGCAGAAAAAAAAAAAAAAAAAAAAAAAAGCCGCGATCGCGATCAGCTCTACAGCCGCCGCTTCAGTCTTCGGCGGCAATTCGGCGGCTGGTCCTTCGCTCCCAGCGGGACCAAGGGACCCGCCCCCGAAGACCCAGACTTGCCGCCCCAAAAACAGCTGGAGTGCTGCCCCTCTCCGTTGGCCGCCCCAAGCACCTGCTTGCTGGGCTGGTGCCTGGAGCCGGCCCTGATGGCAACAGCATAGCTCACGAATTACCCAACTCTCTGAAAGGGCCTGATCCTGAAAGACAATTATAATGGGAACCGATAGTGCTCAGTACTTTTCAAGAATGGATTTAATGGGTGAAATCCAGGCCCCAGGGAAGACAATGGGAGTTGTGTCATGGACCTCAATGGAGCCAGGATTTCACCCCAAATCCCTAATTTTCCAGTTGGGGAAATACCTAACTAAAATTCACTGGATAGATTGTTGCCATGCTGCTGGAAATGAAATAGAAAATCTTTACTTAAAATAATAGGAAATAAAGTTGGAGAATAGAAATAATGATTACTACAGTAGAGGAAGAGAAGCTAGGTGAGGCTAACACTCCATGGACAATGTTCAGGGCATTTCTGCAGGATTTTCAAGCAGCAAGCGACCATACATGCTTGACATCTATAACCGAGAATGGGTAGGTGGGGCCCTTACAGTATGTCATCTCTTTAGATTTCCCACAATAGATGACATTTCTATACTTGACATATCCTACCCTTGAATCATTGATGTCTGACTCTCCTGCCTAGCATTTTTATTATTTCTCCCTGCCCTAATTATTTCTTACCTTTAACTTCTCCATTGACTTTACAGGAGCTTAAAAATATCCTCTCAAGTGAGGTTGCTTGCAAGGTAGGTTTTCTTCAAGCTCTTGCAGCTCTAATTCTGATCACACAAAATGCTGAACCAAAGACTGCCTTCAACAGCACTGCACAGTGTTTTCTTACAATAGCACTGTCACTTTTCCTTGTAATATTGTGAACTCTGACGGAATCACAAAGCTAGGGTCTGATCCTGGGAAGTGCTGTGAACCTGCAATTTCCGTTGGTGGCAATGAGAACTTGCAAATTTCAGCAACTGACACACACCTCTCAGGATGAGGCACTGAGCTCACTGTAAATTGGTTTCTTTGCTTCCACTTGGCAAAAGAATCCCCAGCTCTGCAGCATGGGAACACATGGGGAAAGGTAGAGAAGGACACATGGGGAAAGGTATTTCTTAGTCCAAAATAGCAGTGAAGAGTTTACGGACTGTTTTCCGGTTACATATGTCAAGAGTAGGTAAGACAGAAAGAGAAAACTGCCGGTCTGATTAATTATGACACAGAAATATAAAGATCACAAGCCAGATTCTCATTTATATTATGACCTGGCATAAAGAGGACTTCGTGTAATTGAAAATTGAGCCCTACGCATTATTGTTCCTATGGTACTTAAAAGTTTGTAACAAGTTTCTTACTGGTACATATAAATTGGCAGTGCCAGTGCTAGCTCATTGGGGGCCCTAAGCAGGAATATTTTTGGGGGGCCCCCATACAACATATACAAATAATAGGGGGGGCCCTGGATCTACCCAGGGCCCTAAGTAATTGCTTTGTCTAGCGCCAGCTCTGTGGGAGAGGGAGAAAATCAGCAGGATTTAGCTCAGTCTGGGGGAGGAAGTGCAATAGTTTGCACTAATCTCTCACCTTTGGAAAGTTGAATTCAAAACCTGTCAAAAGTGAAAATAAGGGTGGTGTATCTCCAACTGAAATCCCATCACAAAACTACACAGCTGAGTATTAGTGAAAGTGTTACAACATGGGGATTGCAGGCCAGGAATAAAATTATTTGGTATAACTGTGTGGAAAGCAACATTTACCCACATAATGCCTGACTCTAGCCCAGGCTTCTATGGATTAATCCAAGTGCAGTTAAAGTAAATTTCCTTTTATAGAAATAGATAGGACCGTTAGTCACTTAGTTCAGTGAGAACTAAATTAATTCAATGAAGACCCATTTTTAACCAAAGCTCCAAAACTGAGTTCCTATATGCATGTCCTTTTAGACAAAGTTTTCATCTTTTAGAAATGAATTCAAATGGCTTTTAGAACATGTGGCCAATTAATGGGTTATTTTTACAACAAAAAATGAAGTGAGTGCGAGTACCATCCTTCATAATTGTCAATCTATAGCATATCAAAATACTTCGAACAAAATCAAAGATACATGAGAGACTCCCAAGCTTTCTACTGTTCTATTTTTTTTTAATAGAGATGAAGTTTCTTCTACAGAGAATTAAATAAGATTAAAGCTACAAGAGGGAAAACAGTGGAGTCACACTGGTAGTGATAGGGAAACAATGCTGTGATTTATGGCGAGTCAAAGATCATCAACAGCCATCTTTTATATTTAAAAAAAGAAAGCCAGAAATGTTATCTTTATCAAGTAACTGACATAATGGCAAATTCTGGGATTAATAAAACAACCCAGAATGCCCAAATGATAACAAAACTCACATGGCAATGATGTATAACAGTTCTAAAGAAAGGAACACTAAAGCATTCATTTTTATAACCATTCAGGTTCTGGTCCTGAATTGCACAAATCAATTAACAGTGCTTTTCTTAGCCTCATAGAAGCACATGTAGAATTAAAACATGGCATACTGGAGACTTTGACAATGAATCTGCCTCCAGAAAGCACAAGTATAATCAATAAAGCAAGTTCCCATTTGCACTGAATCACTGAAGTTTCAATAGAATGAGCTCCTGAAATGGACTTTTTCCTTCCTCCCATCTCCCTACCACTAAAAGAGGCCAGAGTCAATATTTCTTTCTTTTTACACAGATGATTTTGTTTACATCAAATAAGACTGTCTCAGTGAATTAGGATAGGAGAAAAATAGTAGCAATATAACTCAAACTGCAGATTTCAAACATTTGCCAATGCCTATATTCTAGGAATTATTTCAGGTTTTCATTGTAGATATTTGCAGTTTATATGGTTAGATCTGGGTAGCTTTCTGTGAATATATATATATTTATTTTTAACCAAACACACGTCATTGGATCCCTATTACTGTGTATGTTTCTAATTTTAGAAGGCAACACTCCTTAGTAATTTAAGATATAAACACTTAAAATATATTAAAATACTAAGAAAATACTTTGCTGTTATACTCAATTTTATTTGAGGCTAGTTTTTCTTATCTTCTTGTACTGCTCAGCTGCTTGCTTTTCTTAATACAACCCCACCTCTTCTGCCACTTTAGCATGTACATTACACTCACTTACCAAAATCGAACTTAGATAACCATTTACGTCACTTCTGCATTTAATCCATTGTAGAGAGACACAAGTGAGTCTGCTTTTGGTCAATGACTGAAAGTCTATAGAAAGAATGAAAATAAAGTGGATATTATGCTTATGTAAACTCTGCTACTTCCAAAGTTACAGGTCCTTCTAAACCCATGATGAAAGGTGCTTTCTACTTCTTTATTAGGCATTATGTCTCTCACAAAATATCAGGTCCCTTCATAAATGATACATTTATGCCATAAAATCTAATTTACTGTCTCTTTCAAATGTCAGTTCTAGAGGCATCTTCCAGGAATCATGATACAACACACTTGAAACTTAACATGGTCAAAATCAAGCTGCCAGTCTTTCCCTCTAAATCCTCCATTTCTTTATCATGGACACCACCACCATCCTCCCCCTCACACAATCCCAAAATCTTGGCTTTGTCTTTGACTGGGCTCTCTTTTGACCCATGTACCAAGACAGGCCATGTCTAAGTCTTCCATTTCTCCCTGCATATGTCCAAGATCCAACCTGGCCTCTCTGACCACACTGCCAAAACTCTTGTCCAATCCATGATCATCTCATATCTTGGTGACTAATCTCCTCCTCTCTGTCTTCGATACCTGCAACCTTGCACCCCCACAAATAAATGGGAAAAAAGCTACTGCTAAGATCATCTTGGCTGGTGACTCCAACTATGTCACCTCTGCTTTAAGTCCTGCCATTGGCTTCCATTCTTCCAATGCACACATTTCCTTGTCCTTACTTTCAAAACCCTCTGCAATTTAGCTCTTCCTGCCTATCCAGACTATCTTATCACAAATTCAGCTCCTACCTTTGCTCCATCAATGATGCTGTTCTCAATCATCCAATGCTTTGCTTCTCCAAAATGCACTGACATGCCTACTCCCATTCCATCTCTTAAAAGTAGAATAAGCTCCCAATTAAAATCCATAAAGCAATTACCTTGTCCCTCCATTCATCTTTTTCATAATGCATACAAAATTCAACCTGACACTGGCTAGACAGCTGTGATCATTGCTACTAGCCAGTTAGTAACTAACATATCCTGTTGAATTTATTTGCCCGATCTCCTGTACTCCATCCCAGCCCACTTATTATAGCTTGTCTTTTGGATTATAAGCAGTTGAAGGCAGGTAACATAATATCATAGAATCATAGAATATCAGGTTTGGAAGGGACCTCAGGAGGTCATCTAGTCCAACCCCCTGCTCAAAGCAGGACCAATTCCCAACTAAATCATCCCAGCCTGACCTTAAAAACCTCTAAGGAAGGAGATTCCACCACCTCCCTAGGTAACCCATTCCAGTGCTTCACCACCCTCCTAGTGAAAAAGTTTTTCCTAATATCCAACCTAAATCTCCCCCACTGCAACTTGAGACCATTACTCCTTGTTCTGTCATCTGCTGCCACTGAGAACAGTCTAGATCCATCCTCTTTGGAGCCCCCTTTCAGGTAGTTGAAAGCAGCTATCAAATCCCCCCTCATTCTTCTCTTCTGCAGACTAAACAATTCCAGTTCCCTCAGCCTCTCCTCATAAGTCATGTGCTCCAGCCCCCTAATCATTTTTGTTGCCCTCCGCTGGACTCTTTCCAATTTTTCACATCCTTCTTGTGATGTGAAAAGAAGAAAACTGGGGCCCAAAACTGGACACAGTACTCCAGATGAGGCCTCACCAATGTTGAATAGAGGGGAATGATCACGTCCCTTGATCTGCTGGCAATGCCCCTACTTATACAGCCCAAAATGCCGTTAGCCTTCTTGGCAACAAGGGCACACTGTTGACTCATATCCAGCTTCTCGTCCACCGTAACCCCTAGGTCCTTTTCTGCAGAACTGCTGCCTAGCCACTCGGTCCCTAGTCTGTAACAGTGCATGGGATTCTTCCGTCCTAAGTGCAGGACTCTGCACTTGTCCTTGTTGAACCTCATCAGGTTTCTTTTGGCCCAATCCTCTAATTTGTCTAGGTCCCTCTGTATCCTATCCCTACCCTCCAGCGTATCTACCACTCCTCCCAGTTTAGTGTCATCTGCAAATTTGCTGAGAGTGCAGTCCACGCCATCCTCCAGATCATTAAAGAAGATATTGAACAAAACCGGCCCCAGGACCGACCCTTGGGGCACTCCGCTTGAAACCGGCTGCCAACTAGACATGGAGCCATTGATCACTACCCATTGAGCCCGACGATCTAGCCAGCTTTCTATCCACCTTATAGTCCATTCATCCAGCCCATACTTCTTTAACTTGCCGGCAAGAATACTGTGGGAGACCGTATCAAAAGCTTTGCTAAAGTTTGGATGGGGCAGGAGTCCTGGGGGGGGCATCAGGAGGCAAGAAGGGGGAGAATTAGGGGGCGGGGGCCGGGCCACACCTGGCTGTTTGGGGAGGCACAGCCTCCCCTAACCGGCCCTCCATACAATTTCTGAAACCCGATGTGGCCCTCAGGCCAAAAAGTTTGCCCGCCCCTGCTCTATACCCATCTGGCTGGACAACAGGAATTCGCTAGCATATTGTCATCATATAAAGTGAATATTTTGGTGATTTTTATTAACTGGTGACATTTATATTCGCTCACTAGGCAAATAACATTTTAGGTTGTGAGAAACGCTCATCCTTCTTTGCAAAAATCTGTCCTCTCATATCAGTAAGCATAGTAAATGTTGATACAACATTTGTCTGTGCATTAGGATAGGATGACCAAACATGCGGATATTATCAGGACTGTCCCAATACTAGGGGCTTTGTCTTATATAGGCAACTCTTACCCCCTCCCCATGCCCCATTCTGATTTTTCACATTTTCTATCTGGTCACCCTACATTAGGATGAGACAGTGCTCCTCGGATACTGACTAGCAATTACTTTTTCAGCCAGATATCCTCCTGTAGACCAACATATCAATCCCAATTCCAGATCTTCTCTTTTTGGTGCAAGTGCATGTTTATATGAAGGGATAAGATGGAAATCAGAAAACTTGAATTGAATGATTTCCTAGCCATGCGTATAGCAATATACTGATGCCAAAATTCCCATGCTAATTGCACCTCTGACCACCATCTCCCTGTACCCAAGTGCGCCCCTCAGGTCTCAGGCCTCTAGTCATCACTTCCATCTTGGGATAGAGTCATGGAATTCTCCCACTCTCAGACTCAGCCCTGGGCTGCAATCCTCTGTGCATCAACTGTGATCACGTTAACAGATCTGACTTATGTCCAGACCCTGCAACTCTATTCCTGCCAAGGCAATGACCATGGTCATCAGTGAGCAGACAGCCTCATTAAAAGTATTATTTATTTAGGAAAAAAGCATTTAAGAGAAAACATACCTTAAAAACAATGAATCATCCTATACATGTCTACTTTTCCCTAAGGTTTACCATACCCGGAATTTGGGAAGGCCCAGTTCCTTCAAACTCCTCCACAGAGCCGGTCAGTCCCAGCCTGTCTGCTGAGACAACTGCTGACAAGTTCCCCATTTATCTCCCTCAGAAAGGATTTTTAACTCTAATCCACCAATAAAACCTATTCCTACCCTTCCTTCATTGCCAGCTCTCCAACTGGGGTGTCATGAAAAACACCTCCAGAAATTTCACATGTACTAAGCCAGAAATAAAAGGTATCTGAAGTTAAAAAAAGATTGGATAGTTCCCTCATGCCTCCGCACTTCCAGCCAAGACCAAAAATCCCAACAATTTCACAAGAACAATCCTGACCTGTTTTTCCAGACTCAAGAGAAATTAAAGATTCAGATAAGTATCTAGATTTGACTGTTTATTGAACAAAATCCTTTGAAATTCTTCCATTGCTAGTGCTGAGATGTTAAGGATGTTCAGTTTAGGTCTTAAGGAGTTGTTTCCTAAATGGCCACATAACACAACCCTAATGCTGGTGAAGTGAGCATTCAAGCTCATGTGAAATGAACATACACACCAGTACAAAAATGCACCTGTGATTGGAAGGTAACCATTTAAGCCTGCTCCCTCTCAAGTCAAAATAATTTTTCTTATTTATTTCAATGGGAGTAGGACTGGGGCTTAGGTGTGTATGCACTTATTATCAATAAGTGCAAGAGGCTGTGACTGCATGTTAATGGAACAGGGAACTGTTAACAGACTCAAACACTAGTCACACAACTGTAACGGGATATGTAATAAATGCCCAAAGACTCAGCATTATGTCAGAAACAAACAAAACATCACAATGAACCTTCTTTTGACCTAGAATAGGTTCTGCACCAAAGGGGACCATTATGAGCAACAATTTGTACATCAAGTTGACAGATCTGAGTCTAAATCATCACAAACTTTGATAGCAAGGATGGTAAGTGTACCCTTAACTAATTCCATGAGTCTTTAGCCCCCTTCCACCAAAGGCTCTTACGCAAAGTAAGCTGCCATGGGATAAGAGGGCAGGTGCTCTCATGGATTGGTAACTGGTTAAAAGATAGAAAACAAAGGGGTATGTATAAATGGTCAGTTTTCAGAATGGCGAGAGGTAAATAGTGGTGTCCCCCAGGGGTCTGTTCTGGGACAAGTCCTATTCAACATATGCATAAATGATCTGTAAAAAGGGGTAAACAGTGAGGTGGCAAAATTTGCAGATGACACAAAATTACTAACGATAGTTAAGACCCAGGCAGACTGCGAAGAGCTACAAAAGGATCTCTCAAAACTGGGTGACTGGGCAATAAAATGGCAGATGAAATTTAATGTTGATAAATGCAAAGTAATGCACATTGGACAGCATAATCCCAACTATACATATAAAATGATGGGGTCTAAATTAGCTGTTACCACTCAAGAAAGAGATATTGGAGTAATTGTGGATAGTTCTCTGAAAACATCCACTCAATGTGCAGCGGCAGTCAAAAAAGTGAACAGAATGCTGGGAATAATTAAGAAAGGGATAGATAATAGGACAGACAATATCCTGTTGCCTCTATATAAATCCATGGTACGCCTACATCTTGAATACTGTGTGCAGATGTGGTCGCCCCATCTCAAAAAAAGATATATTGGAATTGGAAAAGGTTCAGAAAAGGGCAACAAAAATGATTAAGGGTATGGAATGGCTTCTGTATGAGGAGAGCATAATAAGACTAGGACTTTTCAGCTTGGAAAAGAGACGGCTAAGGGGAGATATGATTGAGGTCTATAAAATCATGACTGGTGTAGAGAAAGTAGTTAAGGAAGTGTTGTTTACTACTTCTCATAACACAAGAGCTAGGGGTCACCAAATGAAATTAATAGGCAGCAGGTTTAAAACAAACAAAAGGAAGTATTTCTTCACACACAATGCACAGTCAACCTGTGGAACTCTTTGCCAGAGGATGCTGTGAAGGCAAGACCATAACAGGGTTCAAAAAAGAACTAGATAAATTCATGGAGGATAGGTCCATCAATGGCTATTAGCCAGGATGGGCAGGAATGGTATCCCTAGCCTCTGTTTGCCAGAAGCTAGGAATGAGCAAGGGGAATGGATCACTTGATGATTACCTGTTCTGTTCATTCCTTCCGGTGCACCTGGCATTGGCCACTGTCGAAAGACAGGATACTGGACTATATGGACCTTTGGTCTGACCCAGTAGGGCCATTCTTATGTTCCACCCTCTGAATTCAGTATGAGGGAAAGAGGATCACAAGGGGGGGGGGGGGGAATCCCTTACAATTGTAAATGCTACAATCAACAATTTGTCAAGGGGGTGTAGAAGTGTCAAAAATAGCCTGGTGCCTTGGCAACTGGAAATATTAACTCATCAAGCACCATATCCCTTGTTTGCATAGAGTTCCTGATCCAATGCCCACTGAGGTTAGTGAGAAAACTCCCATTGCCATGAATCTGGGTCAGGCCCCAAGAGATTAGAAATATTCATGTGGCATTTCATACACTGTATAACCATATATTTATACCCTGTCACGTTGACAATTGTACATCAAACATCCACAGCATAGCACCATACTGTGGATGCATCTAGTTTAAACCAATCAGCCTGACTCAGATTTTATTTACACCAGTG
Source organism: Platysternon megacephalum (assembly GCA_003942145.1). Classification (NCBI taxonomy): domain Eukaryota; kingdom Metazoa; phylum Chordata; order Testudines; family Platysternidae; genus Platysternon; species Platysternon megacephalum. Next base: position 3,643,724 of record QXTE01000061.1, on the reverse strand, counting down.
TACATCTGTTGAAAATGAATGAAGCTTCATCAATGTAAATCAGATTACGATCAAGCCTCTCTTAGTTTTCTTTTAAATAATAAAACTGGCCTTGGTTTCTCAATAGGTTGTCTGGGGATTCTCCATACTCAGCTATATGCAATTCTGCCTGTGAGGTATGTAACAAAAATGTGTATAACCGAGTTTTATGTTCTGAGCCTCTTTTTCTTTCTTTTCAAAGGACAGCGTCTTTACGGGGTGTTGGTTAAGCTATTAATTTGTTATCATTGTGATTAACTCAACTAATGCACACACGATCACATAAAAATAAAGCAGCCAATGGTCAAGAAAATGCCAACAAATTAGCAGTACTCAATCTACTATTGCCTATTCTGTCTGCAAACTTTGTTTTTAAATAAATGTAGTGCCAGATTGTTAGTCTGGAAGCGTGAAATATTTACCCTCAGAACACACATAGCCCAGACAGCAGCAATTCTAGCCTCCTAGTGCTGCCTCATCAATTTTCTTCAACCCTGACAATAGCTAGGTATTAAAGAGTAGTTCAGCTTCCATGGCTCTTGCAATAATTGGCTCTCTGCTGGGACTGCCAATGAGGGTACTCAGATGTGATGTTAGTTTTTGTACAACTCTCCATTAGAGACTGGAATCAGTGTACCAACTCAGGTCATTTAGCCCACCACATGGTCCTCAGATAGAAGTGACTAGAGCAGGGCAAGTGATTCATAATAAGGAGTTCATTCCATGAATTCCACCTCTTATTGTATGTCCTTGAGAAAATCCATTTGCAAACAATTCAAGTTTATTGATTATTTGAAATCATTCAGCCAGTAATTTCCATGAATAATTCTGGGTCTTTAGGTTGCTTATGAGCAGTAGCATTGTGAGCATTCAGACTTTCATATCTGAGCTGGTTCTTTTTGGACACCCAGGTCAGATGGTAGGTTTTTGTCCTCTGACTGGGTGAATAACTCAAAATCAGGTTTCTGGTGCAAATATTCATGATTTCAAATCTCATATTTGCTGCCCAATAATATTCTATGGTATTCACTTAATAGTCATTACTTATGCAAATATTTGCCAGTAAATGGATATACAAGAATATCAGCATAATTAACGATTCTAGTGAATTAATTAAAAAAAATTAAAATATTCACAGACTATTCCTCCCCCCTCCCCATATTTGCACCACTCTAGGTATTTTCCCAAAGACTTGCATACTCAGATTGGAATTTAACTGATGCTCTACAGGTGAAAGACTTCGGTCTTTATTCTATAATTATACCAATGTACATTTTTCACCTAAGACAAGAGGATCCATGAGGCTCAAGGGAAGAAACGTGCTTAATATTATAGTATCCTCTTCTACCTATACGCTCAACTTCTCTTGCTGTTGATGATAGTTCAGAACCCCCCCAGAGTTCAAATCCATTCTACTTCTCTGGCTTCAATTGTCCAGCAGGAAGAAAGGGGTTGATTCTACTTATAAAAATATAATTGCTGAAACTGACGAACTTTTTACTGAGACAAGGTGGGTGAGGTGATATCTTTTATTGGACCAACTTCTGTTGGTGGGAGATCCTGTCTCACTAGCAGACGTTGGTCCAATAAAAGATATTACCTCACCCACTTTCTCTCTCTAATATCCTGGGACCAACACACCTACAACTAAACTTTTCACTGACATGAATGGTGACCACTAATTTGTATGCTACACTGAAAACTTATTTTAATAAAAGTTCACATAGTAGCTGTGCATTGCTGAGACAAAAAAAAAATCAGTTTTGTTCAATCAAAAGGAGAATTAGCCATTTCTCTTGCTGATTTTGGTTTGTGGGAGAAAGGCAAAATGCAGTGGCTTCTATGCCTGCCCAACCTCTCTTCATTGCTACTGTACGCATGCCCCCATTTTGTAAGAGCTTGCACTCTTGCTATGGTTATATTGTTTGGTTTTTTTGGGAGATGGGGTGGAGTGGACTTTGTTAGTGCTGCTAGCAGGATCACGAATGCTTTCCTCGGGTCTCTTCTCCCCTTTGTCCTATCTTGCCTTATCCCTTGCCAGACTCAAACTGTATCTCTGCAAATCTCCAAGGATCCTGTAAGCCTCCTCTTTCTCAGAGAGCAACAAATAATTCACTGATTTCTTTTGCTTTTACATTTAAAAAAAAAAAGATAGAATAGCAGCTGAATTGCAGATGCTGATTTTTGCTGTTCAACAGCAAATTATACACGTACACACGCTTCTTGTTTCACACATCTTCTCCTGATGTGACAAGAGCGGAGGTGCTGCTTTCCATTGCTTTCTCAAACCTTTCAAGTTGGCAACCAAGCATGATTCAGCCTAGGAGAGTCAACCTATCCCACCATCAGCTCCCCATCTTTCAGTGACACAGTTACTGCCCAGGAAGCTGTTTTGTTGTCACAAAACTTAGTCTTGCCTATGACAAAGCTTCGCCAAAGTGCTCAAGCTACATGTGATAGCTTAAAAGATTTTCTGCACAAAACCAGAAAAGAATCACATTTGCCATGTTCTCATGCCTACAGCAGGTTCTCTGCTCCTTTTACATCCATGGTGAAGAGGACTATGGGCCACATTCTGTTCAGCCCCTGTGTGAGTGTACAAAGGGTTGAGGGTGCAAGTTGCAAGTTGCTTCCCTTCCCAGGGTTCAAAAAAGAACTAGATACATTTATGGAGGATAGGTTCATCAATGGCTATTAGCCAGGATGGGCAGGATTGGTGTCCCTAGCCTCTGTTTTGCCAGAAGCTGGGAATGGGTGACAGGGGCTGGATCACTTGATGATTACCTGTTCTGTTCATTCCCTCTGGGACACCTGGCATTGGCCACTGTCGGAAGACAGGATACTGGATGGACATTTGGATACTGGATGGACTAGATGGACATTTGGTCTGACCCAGTAGGGCCATTCTTATGTTCCCTAGTGCTCCTGCACAGGGACTGACCAACATCTCATTGGGGAGTACAGATCATGCTTTCTTGCATCCCTGCAAGTGTGTGGTGCCAGAAAGCATGGGCAAGACTAGAGCCATAGCTTCACCTTCTTCCTCCACCCGCAAAAGAGCTTGCTCATGACAGAGGAAACTGTGGATATATCTACACTGCAGTATAAACCCAGGGTTCAAACTCAAACTCAAGCCTAACTCCCTTCCATCTATGTGCAAATCACCCTAACCCAGGTCTCAGACCCAGGGTCCCGGAACCCAGTGGGATAGAGGAATTGAGCCTGAGTCAACCCAGGGTTCAAGCCCTATTGCTTTGCTGTGAAAAGACAACCACACTGGTCTAGTGCTCTGGGAGTCCACCAAAAGTATTCCACAATCCCAGAGGCTTACTTTCTTTGTCCTCTGGACAGTCAAGTTTGTTGGACAGTCAAGTTTTCCTATGCTGCACCATGAACAAAGAGCTAGAGCGGCCACATTTTGTGAGGACGCTAGGAAGTCTGAGATTGGGGTGGTAGGACTCAGGCTTGCATAATGCAATTGTTGGGACCCACGGTTCAACAATTCCTAATCTGGGGTTAGAAATGAGTGTAGACATTGAAGCCCTAGATTAACAAACCCAGGGTCTGATAACTTGAGTTCTACTAACCCTGGGCTTACTTGGCAGGGTCTCAGAGCCTGGGCTTCAATCCAAGCCCAGATGTCTACAAAATTATAGCCCAGTAAATCCACCCTGAGAACCCGAGTCAGCTGACGCAGGCTAATTGAAGGTGTTTTATTGCAATGAAGACATACTCTATTCTGTTTTTTCACTGGTGGTGCAGGTGCCATGGCAGTGGGAGTCTATGTGCTATTTGTATCAATCAGAGTTCCTCTTGGGGTAGGTGGGGAGGAACAGGACTCTGAATGAGGCATAGCATTCGACAGAACCTAGTATACAATCTACCAGTATCAGATTTCAAATTGAAAGCATCAACGGATCCAGGCTGTCAAAATGTAAGGTCAACAGTCACCCAACTTTTTGTCCAGGATATTGTTTACAATTCTATAGCGATCATATCTGAGTCTGGCTCAGTTCAACACCCTTTGTGGCAGCATATGTGGAATGTGGGAAATTGACCACAGCTATTGCAAAATTATAGTAATTGAAAAGCAGAATAAAGTCACTTTTTTTCCCTGGAAGAGCGTCAACAGGGGGTAGTTATGCCAGTAATAACTGTGCTGCTGTGCCAGTCAATTTCCCCATATAGACAAGCCCCCAGTCACATTCTATGGCATGTGGGGCCTGATTCTTCAGTATAAGCATTGAGACCTGTGCAAAAAGGATGTAAGAAGCTATAGTTCTGAACTGGTAGCATTGAACAGCCACTTTGTACAGGTCTAAATGAGTATACAGGTGGCAAGGCTCTAGAGAATCAGGTCATTACTATTTTCTGTGTTGAACTTTTTAAGATCATCTTTTAGTATTGCATAATTCCATCTAGAGTAAATATGGCAGAACTATATTGGGGAGGCAATTCCCATGATAAAAGAGCATAAAGGGATAACAGCAGTTCTAGTTAACCTGAACTACACATCCCTGCTCTGCTCAGAGTAAGGTTACAGGCTTGCTATTACTTGCTCAGCAGTTTACATATAAAACACTCCAAACTATTGTATAATAAGGAATTACCTGCATGTTTGCCACCAAATTACAGCAAGCTTTTCACAGCAGACAGTCAGCAAAACCTGTGGATTTTGAAAGGACAACACTAGGCTGCAGTCGTCTTCACCCTGCATGGGATTAGCCTGATCAATTCACAGTTGTCTAACACCTTCTGCCAAGGTTATCTGAAAGAGACATTAAACATTGGCTCAAAATTAACTTTGCAGCAGCTTGTCTGCAGCACAAATCTTACCAAAATGAAGTTTGCAGCAGCTTTCTGTTAAGAGTCTTTTAGCATGCTTACTGAGTGCCTGCACCATGTGGATGCATCAATACCAGGCAAGCTTGCCACAAGCAGACAATTAAAACTGAGCAAACTTGCAAGATCAGCTTACTGTCGTCTTAACATTTCAGAGAGATCTATTTTTTGTGCCTGCTCAGCGCTTTGATAATTAACTGCATTCTCACTATTCTGCAGAAATGATATTTTAGTTTGTGAAGTACGAGACAAATATTATAGTCAACTACACTTGAACTGGAAAAAGGTGAAGTCACTGTCCATATGCTGAATCCTGTCCTTAAGGATGTTCAGGGATGCCAAAAGAGGTTGAGTATTTTAATATTGTGCATGTTATCTAGATGAAGTTTATAACACTTCAATATATGAAGAGGGAGCTAAGGTGCACTATGATGCTCCAAGGTGTGGGGTAGCCTCATAGCCAATAGTATTACAATGCAGATGCAGTGCAATTGAAATGCATATCACAGATAGCTACAGACTGAACTATCTGACCTACCCAGATTCTAACAGGCTCATCCCAAATACCAGTCTGTTTATTCACAGATCTGGCTCCCTGTAATCATTCCCCAGAGCAACACCGTTCAAAAGCCATTGTTATCACAGCATTGGCCAGTCCACTTTAGATCATATTGCAATTGGTGTTTGAGGCAGTGCTTTCAGGACTGCTGATATTAAACCCAACACTTTTTGGTTCTGCGAGCCTTTCTAGTTTATTGGCTCAAGATCAGAGGACAATAGATGTTGGAAGTCATGGTGCAGCAATATCCCACCTCTTTTGTCTGATCTAGTCTCCCGACAGAGTCATTTTAATTGTAAACTAATGCTTTGTTTGTCACACTCCCATTGCCAGCTGTGCCACTCTGCTTGTTTGTTTGTGGGTTTTTTGTTTTGTTTTTTTATGGTAAAAGTTTTTGAACGTAAAGGTGAAAAGAAAATTTTCTAAGTTTCGAAAAGTCAAAACAATCCTCTTTGTGGCAATCCAGTGCCGCATGCATTCACTGTAATCAAAAACAAAACTCAGGCATCACAAGGCAGAAGCTGGAAGCTGAATGTTAAAGGTAAATTGTGCTTGCTGTGTTTTTCTGAGCTGAATCCTATCCATATGATCAGCAGCATTCAGACTCACGGCAGGGAAGTCTCAGAAAGGGAGGGAGACCTGGCGGGTGGCTTTGAAGAAAGCACAGAGAAATTCTGTAAATAAAAGTTCTGGTTGAGCAGTGAAATTGGCTAAATTGCCTAAAGCAGTTTTTAGGAGGGAAAGGGATCTAAAAGAGTTCTCTTTGTTTTCTGATAAAGGTGTGGCGGAGCTGGAAAAGCAGACTGGTTCTTGGGTATGTTTGTTAATTACTGTGATTATACAAAACTCTTGTTTTGGAAACAGAAAGAGAGAGATAGTTAAGAGAAGACATAAAGGGGCAAATGGAATGAGTTTGATGGAGTCCGCAAGATTTATCTAAACAGAATTTGAGGCAGCAGCAACCAAGCATCTAAATGTTACTTTTCCTCATTAAAGAAAAATTGTCCATTATTTAGTTATGATTTGTATTATGGGAGCATTTTGAGGCCCCAACGGAGATGGGCCCTATTATGGTAGCCATGATACAGAGACTGAGATCATGTCTAGACGTATGGCGACATGCAGAGCACAGGCACTGCACCCCCAGCTAGCACCAGTATAAATAGCCATGTAGATGGTGAGGCACAGCTTGGGCAAATACAGTACAATGCCCTACACGCCTGAACCCTAACTTATATACTCTACACAGCTCTCTAACACACCCAAGCAGGGCCTCCCATATCTCCATTGCTATTTTTAGCAGGGTAGTGTCCCACTGCTTCCCTGCTGTAGTGGCTTTTCCTTGCCACAGTGAAAGATTCCAGCACCAGGAAAGACTGATGGGGGAGGCAGCAGGCAAAGGCTCTTGCAGCTCCACAATGAGTGTGGACACAGCCTGCTTTTCACAGCAGCATGTAGCTCTATACGTGCCCTACATGCTGCCACAAGGGTAGGCAAGGTCTTAGTGAGAGATGTATCCTACCTCAAAGAGCTTATGATCTGAACTGAGCTCTGAGGTGTCCCCATGGAGGGGGAAGAGTAAATTTGCTCTTCTGTCCTACTCTCCTTTCCCTGAATGGTCACTTGAGGACTCCCTGGAGTATACCAGGAGGACTGGGGAGGCCACTACAGTGTGGGGACTGAAGCAAGTACAGGGGTGTGAGAGTTGAGAAGTGGACAGAACCATGCACCACCACTCAGCAGAAAGCTGGCCACATGAAAGGGGGTGGGGGGAAATAACCTGCACCTTGAAAAGGTGAGGTAGCTTATTCCCCACAGCAAGGGGGGAAAAAGGGAAGGAACTATGAGTTAATCATTGTTCTTTGCAGAGACAGCACAGCTGTGAGCTGCCCTCTTCACAGATCTCAACCTAACAGCTCAGTCTAGCCCTGATGTAAAATTGCCAGTCAATAGAAGTTACAAACATTTCAAAATCTGATTAACTTTGCATTTTAATAATGGTTAAAAATAATTTTATTGAGGGCGGTGGGGTGGAGGAGAGTACCAAAATAGCTCCAAAAGAAAGAGGACAGCTGCTCTTCACAATTACTCAGAAAATGCATTCTGAAATGCAGCTGTCAGTCTGTGAACAAATTCAATAGTCATTGCAAAGTTTATCTGTTGCAGACTTCTCTCCTGGACTTCAACACCATGTCCTCATCCATATGATGCATTAAAATGAATGGGAACTGAGCATCCAAATCCCTGAAGCAGCTTTGAAAATCTCAGCCCAAGTTTCTATTGTACACGCATACAATTGCACTTCAGTGGACATCCTGTCGGACTTGTTTTACAGTGAGAATGTTTATTTCACTATGATCTGGGATCTGTTTTTGAAAAACTTTCCTGTCTTCCCTGTTAACATGGTCAGAACAGCTCTGTCCATAAGGAACACAAATTCAAAGGATGCACTGAGCAGTGCATGTCTAGGTGCTCAGATACCACAGTAATGGGGACCTATAAATATCTAGAGAGAGATGCAATAAGATACAGTACCAAAGAAACGTGATACCACCATTCACTATTTAAATTTTGATTAAATGTTTTTCATTGTAAAATGCCAGTTTATCAAAACTGAAACTTTGTGCAGAAAAGTACAGTTGTGACGCTGACAGACCAGATGCCAGACCTTGCCAAGACTGCTGGCATTATCACAGGACAAACTCATAGCTGGAGACCAAACCAATTCACCCATCTATTAGTTTTGCTTGAAATAGGTATTAGTCTTATAAGAATGTATTTAAGAACATAAGAACAGCCATACTGGGTCAGACCAAAGGTCCATCCAGCCCAGTATCCTGTCTACCGACAGTGGCCAATGCCAGGTGCCCCAGAGGGAGTGAACCTAACAGGTAACGATCAAGTGATCTCTTTCCTGCCGTCCATCACCACCCTCTGACAAACAGAGGCTAGGGACACCATTCCTTACCCATCCTGGCTAATAGCCATTAATGGACTTAACCTCAATGAATTTATCCAGTTCTCTTTTAAACCCTGTTATAGTCCTAGCCTTCACAACCTCCTCAGGTACGGAGTTCCACAAGTTGACTGTGCGCTGTGTGAAGAAGAACTTCCTTTTATTTGTTTTAAACCTGCTGCCCATTAATTTCATTTGGTGGCCCCTAGTTCTTATATTATGGGAACAACTTTTCCTTATTCAGACTCTAAAATGTGTGTACATTGCTGCATGCATTAATCTCACTGGTAATGTCTGTATTCCATGTGATAAGAAAATATTTAAGTTTTGCTTTAGAACTTTGAAAATGTTTGCTTTGAACTCGTGAACCCAGGTATAGGAATCATCCCCCATCCAGAAGGGCTACCAAAATCAGATGTGTCATCAAGTAAATCTCAATACAAAGGATTGACTAATGGCCCTATCACACCTTGGAAATGCTATATGCAAGGAAGCTCATCTGTGGACTTAGAAGCTGAATGAAGGAAATTAAAAACAGTCCCAGAAAAATTTTCCATGTGTCTTTGCTGTTTGAACTTTCACAGGGCTAGAGCCACCAAACTGAAGCTAGAGATCCCCAGTGCAGAGATGGCAGTGCTTCCCAAAAGTGGGGGGAGGCAGGGCCCCTGCCCCGATGCCCCACCCCTACCCCTTCCTCCCGAGGCCCCACCTCCTCCCCCGAGACCCCACCCCTGGCCAAGCCAGAGTGGGGCCAGGGAGCCTGCCCTCACCCGGGGTGTGGAGGCCAAAAGCAGCCCCCTGCCCATGTCCCAGCCCCCTGGTCCCCTGTCCAAGGCAGCTGGAGGGACCCAGGCTCCCCACAGCTGCCCGTGCAACTCTTACCCCAACTGGGGGGTGGGGCCTCGGAGCTACAGCCCAGCCATGGAAAGAGCTGCGCAGGCAGCTGTGGGGAACTGTGGCGCAGACCCACCATCTGCCCTCAGTGGGGATCCCGCGGGGCAGGGACACGGGGGGACAAGGAGGCGAAGGGGGCAGGGTCCACTGTGGGAAAAAGTGGACAGGACAGGCCTGCTCTCTTTCAAAAACCTGTGAGGGCCATGGCCCTCTGGCTCCCTCCTGTTCCATCACCACTGCCCCCGGGGTTACCTCCTGGGTCTTCCCTGAAGGATACTTTGAATTGACAAATCACTACAACTCTGTCATTCTTAGGATATAGTTGATAACTCATTTGTGTGTATGTTTCCTTGCTGTAACCTGTAAATCAAGCTTATTTCTTTTTCCTACTTAATAAATCATTAAATTAGATAATTTATTACAGGATTGGCTTCAGGAGTGATCTTGGTGTAAGATCCAAGATACCAATTGATCTAGGGTAAGTAACTGGTCTCTTAGAATTGGAAGCAACCTGAATATTGTGTGATTTTTGGTGTAAGTGACCATTTATCACTAAGGCCTGTTTGTCTGGGTGGCAAGATAGACTGCGGAGCCTAAGGCCACTGTCTAGCTCCATGGTAAGACTGTTACAGTGATCTAGGAGTTCACATTTGTTACTGGCTGGGTGAAATCTAATTATAGAACATACCACCGGTTTGGGGTGTCTCAGGTTTTTGACAGGTTGCCCTGAGGCTGGCACTCTCAGTCATGAGCCACTCTAGACAGCGCAACAGCTGTTTAGACAAAATCTTCTTTGGGGAAGTTTCTGGTCAAAATGAGAAACTCCCCGCATTGCATTATAACCAGTAAGCAGAGGTTAAATCACTCAGCTGGAATTTGCGAGTCCCTGCTCTGCCTCAGAGTGGAGATTTCATCCTGGGTCTCAGACATCCCAAGTTAGTGCCCCAACCATTGTCCTATCGGCTATTCTGCTGTGAGGGTGGCTGTGAAAAGTGTTGAGAAGTCTAGTTTTTTGCAAAACAAGTGTCAAAACCTTGATATATTTTTGCAAAACAACCCTTGTTTTCTAACTGGCCCTAGTATTTACAAGATCAAAATCATTCAACATTTTATACATACAGACTAATTAAACTATCTTGTAGGTTTTTTCCTTTCTCCTGGAAAGCTTTGCTGCAGACAAAGATCAATGTAAGCTTAAAAATTAAGTGTTATTGGAAATTATGACTTCAGTCTCAGGTACTCATAAGGCTAAGTGGGCCTGTTTCTGTTCAGAGCCAGTCCAACATGTAAAGTGTAGAGATTCCTCAGGCTCCTTCCACTCCTCAGGAGTAACTGGCCTGTGACAACAGTTCTGTCATCATCTTACTTAGAGCTTTGCTTCTTCTATCATAGCTCATTCACAATGAATCCTTCCTCTCCAGATACACTGACCTCCTGTACCTCCTCCCTGTACTACTCAAAAGTATTCACTGCATCCTTAATGCTCAGTGTCTTAGAAATACCTATAAATATATAATACACAACACCATTCCTGATTACTGTATATGGTATGGAGAATATACAGCAGATCTACAACATTTCTCCTCCCATCCCCTCTGGCAAAAGCCCTGGCACTTAAAGAGCGTTAAAGATATGGAAATAGGACTTCACATTTATATGCAGTTACTTTTTGTGACTATGTGAGAAAAAAAAAACGGGATGTAAAGCCTGCTGAACAGCTAATATATAGGTCTTATATCCCCCTCCTCCCCCAACCCTTCTCCCTTAGCTAGGAAGAGACCAGTTTGTTTTTTTAAGAAAATCTGTTGTCCTTGTACACGCCCAAATATGCTTTTTCTTTTGGAATACAGTTTTTCCTTAAACAGAGCCCCAATCGTTTATTCAGTTCATCCAGTCAGGGAACACATGTGACCAGTAAAATACGAGGAAAGTACAATGGAAACCCATACACAGTATGAATATCAACTACTCAAATTAACAGTTGCAGTGAATAGTTCATGAGCAATCCATATGATGAAATCTATCTGTATGAAAGATTAATTGAACATTCACTAGGTGCTGAAATTCATTAAAAAATAAAAATAAAAATCAATCTGTGTGGACAATCTTAAAGAAAAAAAGACTAAATTCACAGAATATACATTATTTTATTGTGAAGTGTTCACTCAGCCCTACTGAGCAATAAAGTAAACAATCAAATAACCTTTTTCTGGGACATGCTAATGTATTGTGAGATAGAATGCAGAAACGTGTGTCAGATTATAACTGACAAATACAGAAAAGCACCGTAAAACCGGAAGAATGAAGCACAACCAGTTTTGAATGCTAAGATGGAACATTGTACAGGAAACACACTTGCCTTTAAAATCAGTCCTTAGAGGCAAGATAATAGGTTTCTAATGACCTAATTAATTTTACACCAAGTGTCTTTTGCAAATGTACAAAGTTAGACAGCAAATTGCTGTGTCTCTGCATTGGTAAGAAGCAGTTGTCTCAAAACAGATCTCTAAAACCAATGTACTGTAATTCATACTGGCAGTTTATTCTAATTACAGCTGAATATAATGGTTCAGCTGATATACAAAGATTGTCTGTGAATTCCATCTTAGTAGCCACAAAGTAAAATAAAATGAAAGAATTATAACTCCAAATTACTTTAACTGAAACCTTCTTGTTCTGTCTAAGTGTGTAATCTTGCTGGGAGATTCATTATACCTGGTAATATTCCCTGATACAGTATAGAATGCAAAGGCACTGTACTAGTTTCAAGTCTATTAAAAAGTTATAACAGATGTTATATGTTTGTAGAAACACACTCACATAATAGTCTGACACAGAGAGGAGCTCTTGATTCGAAGTGTGAGTTTCCTGGCTTTTTTTTTTTTTTTAAACCGTATCAAAGTTCTGTCAAAAAGTCACTGAAAGTTATAGTCTCAGTTCAGGAATATTACCATCTAGTGACCAAAACCAAGATATACACATACATAGGCTCTCTTTTGATAATGACCTGGCTTCTGAGAGGTCAAGAAGGGTTTGCTGGGGCAGGTTAATTGTTCACTCAGACACAATTAAATGGCTGCAGATGGAGGTTGTTTTTGTACCTAGTTTACTTTATTTCCGGTATGTACATAGTTCCTCCCCACATACCCTAGTGACACACAAGTGAGTGCAGCACCAGTGAGGACACACTAGCTCACGTCTGGCTTTCTAGTATGGTTGCACACAGTAGGGCTAGGCNGTAGAAACACACTCACATAATAGTCTGACACAGAGAGGAGCTCTTGATTCGAAGTGTGAGTTTCCTGGCTTTTTTTTTTTTTTTAAACCGTATCAAAGTTCTGTCAAAAAGTCACTGAAAGTTATAGTCTCAGTTCAGGAATATTACCATCTAGTGACCAAAACCAAGATATACACATACATAGGCTCTCTTTTGATAATGACCTGGCTTCTGAGAGGTCAAGAAGGGTTTGCTGGGGCAGGTTAATTGTTCACTCAGACACAATTAAATGGCTGCAGATGGAGGTTGTTTTTGTACCTAGTTTACTTTATTTCCGGTATGTACATAGTTCCTCCCCACATACCCTAGTGACACACAAGTGAGTGCAGCACCAGTGAGGACACACTAGCTCACGTCTGGCTTTCTAGTATGGTTGCACACAGTAGGGCTAGGCTAACCCAGGTGATCAGCACCTGGATTAACTCTGCAGTGAAGACATACAACTCGGCCCTGGTCTACACTACAAACTTATGTCAGTATAAGTATGTCACTCAGGGGTGTGGAAAAGCCACAACCCTTAGCAGTGCAATTATACTGACCTAACTCCTGGTGAAGATAGTGCTGTGTCGATGGGAGGGCCTCTGCATTCAGCATAGCTGACGAGAGCAGCTCTCCCATTGGCATAGGTAGTGTCTTCATTAAGTGCTGCTGTGACGCAGTGCAGCACTGTAAGTGTAAACAGTCCCTGTGTGTTCACATTCCCAAATTGCTTCTTTTTCTACTGTGCCTCATTGTTGTTCCCACATACCATGCTGTGACTGGGTGTCCTAATCCCGGTCATAGGCGTGGGAAGTAGAGGTGCGGGGGGTGCTGCAGCACCCCCAGGTTTTACGCCTGGCATTCTGGCCGCTGGCCAGCACCCCTGCTGCCCAGGGTCCTGACCACCGGCTCCACGGCTGCCAAGAGGCTCCGCCACCAGCCCGGTTCCCACTCGGCCACCGGCCCTGCATGCCGGGCTCCGCACCCACCCCTAGCTGTAGCCCCAGCCTCCGCCGCCTTACCCCTATCCGCATCCCCCATCATGGAGCCACAGCCCTGCTCCCGGCCTCAGCTCTAGGGGGCGGTGAAGAGCGCAGACACAGGTAAGAGGGGTGCAGCTCAGCACCCCCACTCTATGACCCCATGACCCCCTGAACAATAAAACGTCTTGGGATTGAAGCAGTCATCCAAAAATATCACCATCCAGCCACTTGCTCAAGGGGTCAGACAGAATTTTACAGGAACGACACACCTATCTGGTGCAGCAAGTCAGATTAGATCATCGGAATGATCCCTTTTGGCTCTAAAAATCGATGAGCCAAGGCCTAAAGTTTAAGGGTGAATCTCTGCTCTACATACAGTTGTTTGCAACACAAGAGGGGGACCCATTTGAATTCAATGATCCTCACCCTTTTAAACTAATGGCTCATTATGCTTTAAGGAATTTTATTTGTCCTTATCAATTAACCCAAGCTGATGAGCTAGCTAGAATTGCAATGTTTTTAACCCTTCTCAGCCAATGTCAGATATTGTATTTCAGTAAGATTTGTTTCTTTTCTTTACCAGCTTTGTCAGACAATTCACACACCAGAATGTTAGGCTTTGTTCCCATGTTACAACAGTGGGGATGATGAGGATTTCTGCTAGTAGTTAAATCTCAGAATTTCCCCCCCTCGTGTGTCCAGGCCTCTAAACATAGGAACGCAGGGAACAGGGCCGGCTCCATGCCCCAGCGCAGCGAGCAGGTGCTTGGGGCAGCAAACGGAAAGGGGCGGCACATCCGGCTCTTCAGCAGCAATTCCCTCAGAGGGAAGGACCTGCCAGTGAATTGCCGCCGAAGAATGAAGCGGTGCGGTGGAGCTGCCACCGAAGTGCCGCCAATCACGTTTTTATTTTTTTTCCCCCGCTGCTTGGGGTGGCAGAAATGCTGGAGCCGGCCCTGTCTGTTTATCTCACACATTGGTTTCTACTGGTTTGTCCAGGCCTTAAATCCAATTCTTCCTTATTTCTCTTTATATCTCTATATGGAAGGAGGTTTAAAAAAAAAAAAAGTATTCTTTTAGGCCTGGTCAACACTACAAGTTTAGTTGACTTAAGTCATGTTGTATAAACCTAGCTATGCATGTGTCTACACCAAAATTTGTCTCCTGCCAACATAAAGCCCCCCATGACACAGATGCAACAACACCACCTTTCTGAGTGATGCTGAGCCATGGTCATCTTACTTGGGTTAACACAGTTTGAGTGTAGGCACTACATAATCTGTATCAATCATAACAGTCCTCCAGAAGCTGTCCCACAGATCCCCTGATGCTATGACAGTGGCTGCTCTGGTCACAATTTTGACCACTGCCCAGGGGTCAGAGAGACTAAAAGCCCCTCCCCACCCCTTTAAAACTTCCCATATGTTTTTGACATACCTTTTTTCTGATTGTCCATTTTAGTGAGCACACCCAGCAGCCCTCCTATGTGCAGGCTCCAAGCACAGAGAGCTACTAGATATGCCCCTGCCCAGGGCAGGCATGAAGTATTGGATCTCCTGGATCTGTGGGGAGAAGATCCTGGATCTGTGGGGAGAAGAGGCTGTACAGACACTTATTTCATTTCATTTTGGACTCACGCTGCTGATGAACTGTTTTAAACCACCATCACCCCCTTTTTGGGTGCACTTTACTGTATCATTGCACACAATAAAATTCTATTATTTGGAAATTGCGTGTCTGTATTAATGCAAAGCAAACATTACAGAATTCAATTGGTAGGCATTAAAAACAAATACTCAAAACTTTTAACAAAGCATTACAGAAATTATAGGGGGAGGCAATAACCCCCCATATTAAATAATGCACACCAAGTATTACATAATTCATAGTGACACAATAACCATCCCAACCACACACACACATTATATAGTTTACACCAAGCATTATAGATTTCAAAGCCGGGGGGCAGTAGCCCACCCCAAACACCATTTCATCAGACAAAATGAATGTGCCTCACTGTTAAAATGGTCTTTTAAATCCTTCCTCAGCCATACAGCTCCATGGCGAGCTCTTCTAATACCCCATGTGTCTGGCTGTTCAAATTCTGCTGACAGCCAGTCCTCCCCTCTCTTCCCCCTACCCCTCAGTAGCTTTTCTTCCTTTAGCTCACAGATACTGTGCAGTACAACATGAAACCATAACCAGGGCCAGCTCCAGGCACCAGCAAAGAAAGCAGGTGCTTGGGGCGGCCAACGGAAAGGGGCGGCATGTCCGGGTCTTCGGCGGCAATTCGGCAGCGGGTCCCTCAGTCCCTCTCGGAGGGAAGGACCCACCGCCATATTGTCACCGAAGAATGAAGCAGCACGGTAGAGCTGCCGCCGAAGTGCCGCCGATCGCGGTTTCATCTTTTTTTTTTTTTTTGGCTTCGCCACTTCGGGCGGCAAAAAAGCTGGAGCCAGCCCTGACCATAACCATGGGGATATTTGCCTCACTGAGATCTAATCTAGTGAGCAAACTCTGCCAACACCCTTCAATCTACCAACAGCACATTCAACAGTCATTCTGCACCTACTAAGCCAGCAGTTCAATCTTTCCTTGGTGCTGTTGAGGTGACCAGTGTATGGCTTCATGAGCCAGGGGATCAATGGGTATTCTGGGTCCTCCACAATCACTACTGGCCTTTCAACATCCCAAAAGTTAATGCCCAGGTTGGGCAAGAATGTCCGTGCTTGCAGTTTTTTGAGAAGTCCGGTATTCTTAAAATTATGAGTGTCAAGCACCTTCGCTGACCAGCCCACATTGTTATCAGTTAAATGTCCTCAGTGATCACTAGCACTTGCATGGAAAAGTATCCCTTTCTGCTGATGTCCTCAGTGGCAAGGTGACCTGGTATCAGCATAGGGATGTGTGTGTGCCATTTATATATTGTGCCACCCACTGCTGTTAATCCATCTGCTATTTCCAGTAAATTACTGAGAGTCACAGTCCTGTGTTGGAGAAGTGCTTAATAGTGTTACACACTTGGGTGACAGACATCAGCCCTCACTGTAGCTTTTCAGCTCCAAACTGATTGCCCACTCGCCAATAAAAATCCAGTGTTGCAAGCTTCCAGAGCATGATCACCACACTCATTTCTCCACTGTCAAATGGCAGCTCTCAAATGCAGCACCCCAGAACAGAACGTTTGGTGTGCTTGGCGTCTAGATCCAGGAATGTGGCCTTTTGCAGCCAAACGTTCTGCAGTCACTGCTTGTCACCCCAAAGCTGCATTACAATGTGAACCACCAATCAGTGTTTTTTTCTTGAGCCCAGAAGTGGCAATCCACCGTGTGGAGCTGCTTCGTTTATGCCTGCAGCAACCTCGCTTCCCTCCTGCCTCCCATATTACATCCCTCAGCATGCAGTTATTGAATTTAAACATCTCTGCACTTCCTCTTAATAATCCCAGATGTAGTAGTACTCCAATCTCTGCAAATACAGGTGAATCATGCATCATGTATTAGCAATGCCTATGACAACTGTGCTGAGCTCTGCAGGATTTATGCCTGTGCCAGAGAGATGTAGAGACCAAAAAGAGCTGTGCAGGACTGTGTGAGTTTTTTTAAATAAATAGTGTGAAGATTATGGGGATGTGGAAGATACTGTAAGGTGAAGAAAGTGGCATGGTGGGAACTTGACCCATAGCTCCCAAAAATCCCCAGACAAATCACTGGTATCTCAGAACACTGAGAAAATGTTCCCTTAGGCACTGAACCAGATGGAAGCACAGAGCACACTGAGATACCTATCCAGGGTGCACCACATTTTACATTGATGCAAGCACTCCTAGTGAAGATGGGCACTTATGTGAGCTCTGCCCCAAGCGTACATGTTCCCAAGTGATACACTAACTTTGGCAACTGCATGCCAACACAATTTGGAATTCTCTTCAATGAATTTAATGGCTAATGAAAATTCCAAGCAGCTATTCTAACATAACACAGTTTAGCCTATGCTACATGGACACCAGGCAAATGAGCAATGTGAGCTGAAGATAGGATTCATCCCATATTAAGNCCCCCCCCCCCCCCCCCCCCCCCCCCCCTAAATTGCAACCATTTAAATAAACAATTGAAGTTATTTACCCTCTTTTCCACCCTCCCACTCTCCCACACACACACTTCCTTGCTTTGCCACTTGGGCTGGGAAATTGCCAGTCCTTGCTTGTTTACTAGCCTTGATTCTTTCACTCTCAAAGAGATCAGCAATGCACTGTTCTTTTCCAAAGCTCTATATGGGTTTGCTTGTTACTGTCTTAAGCTGACTCTGTTCCTTCAAGAATAAGTTTCAGACAAGGACTGTGGTTGTATCCGTTCAGTTTGCAGGCTCTTCAGGTGGATTTCTCCATCCCTGAAGGTTTTGCATTGTTCTGGTAAGGTTAAAATTTCAAAAGTTTTACACACATGTTCCCATCTGACCAGCTCCATATTTTTTATCCTCACAGTATCAACTGGAATACAGGGATTTCCATTCTATTATCATTCCACAGGTACTTCTACTACCTATTTATCTCTCTTCCCCCAGACCCTTATGCCACAGCCCCTTTATCTAAGACTAGCACTTTAAGAAAGATTCCATACAGTCAAGTGGAAGAACATCTTGCTGCTCTTGTACTCTAAGGCCTTGTTAGCGGTTTTTTGTCTTTCACACACTTGTCTGAGCTTCTTGTATACTAGCAGCTGTCTTCTCCTGATCACGCATCAATGGCCATGCTTCAATAGTAAGCAGATTTTATTCAGGACTTCAGACTGTTTCAGTATCTGGCAGTGCATCATGGTCTATTACTACTTGCAGCTTTTTCTAATCCATTGAAGCTGCTTGTGTTTCTTAATATGATAAATAGTTTAGAAATCATTTGGGTATCAACAAACATAGGCAAGGTGGCATCAGGGGATTATTTTTCCATCCATGGATATGACAGCTATTGTAATTGCTTGACCAGTCTCCTCTCTGGCTTATGTGTTTTGATAACAGGATGTGTGCCACATGCTTATTTGAACTAGCAGGAAATAAATCTGCAGGAGTGAAGAGCTCTGATTCAAGGATATCTCTCCTCTTGCTTCTAGAAATCAGTCCCTTTGTAACAACGGGATAAGATCTACTTTAGTTTATCTCCGAATAGCATGCAATACCACAGTGTGGCATCATGCCCTTCCTCTCATTGCTGATATTCTTAACCCACTACAGATCTCAGCAGGTTTGGCAAATCTGTGCTAAACCCAGTCTGCTTCCTCTCGTCAGATGTCAAAGGGTCCAAGTCAGATGAGGCCCACAACATATTGCTGGCTTTGATGAGATTCCTTTTAAATGCATGAGATTTGAAAATAGCAACTAGATCTGGGACCAGTACAAACTTTGATGAATTTGGAATACCAGAAAAAGAAGATAGGCCTGCGATTACAATAGAATAGGGGAAAGGTGAGGTGGTGATAGGGCTTGCAGGAAGTGTAAGGATGAGGATCGGGGGCGGGGGTGGGGGAGAGGAAGAGAGTTAGCCAAAGAATGGATATTTTGGGATGGGGAATGTTGCCTAGTATAGTTGAAGAAAGGATGAGGGGTGGCTGAAGAGAAAAGTGTCTGGTTAGGCAGGGAGGGGAGAGGAAGCTGGTACAATGATGAAATATGGAAGAGAATGAGCACAGGGAAAAATTTAAAGCTTAAATCTTTATATGAAACAAGAAGGGTGGGGCATATTAAAAGCTGCTAAATGAAGCCTTAACAGCGTACAGCCAATAGTCTTATTAACCCTATAAAACCCAGGGCTCTAATACATGTTCAATGCCATGCACTGCCACTCCCCTGATAAGTATTTGCATAGTCAGAGATTTAGTGCACACTTTCATCAGCGTGAGGGGAGTACCCTGATTGAATTAAACTTCAAATCTTTTTTGGTTGAACCCATCTTTATTCTGTATCCAGCTTCTATTTGAGTCACTAACTTTCCCCCCTTTACTTCATATCCAACAGCATCTGTTGCGATAGTAATAGCCATAATCAGGAACTAGCGACATTGGACCTGATTCTTCTTCTGTCCATTGATCTACTGGAGTTACTCCTGATGTACAAAGGTGCAAGTGGGAGGAGAATAAGGCTCCTTGTCTGTGGCACCTGACTCCCAAGAAAAAGATGCACCCAAGCAAACAATCAGAAGCAGGGGGGGGGAAAAAGGTGCCACACCATGATGCACATGTGTATAATGGTAGGTGGGAGAACAGCAATGCTTAGAGACCATAAGCATTTCAATATTATGTTAATACAGGTCTGTTGCATCTTAGGCGCATTTAACATGCGCGATTTCAGCTTTACGCGGTCGGCAAAAAAAAACCAAAAAAAAAAAAACCACAACAGCGTAAGATGAGACAGACCTGTATATCAAAATAAATAGCACTGCCATGTGGCTTTTTCTACAAGCAACTGGTAGATGGTAAGTAATGGTAGATGGTAAGTAATCGCTTTTTAAGCTATTTTCCCCCCTCAATCTGTCAAAGAAATTATTTGAAATAATGATGAAATAGACATAGAATATAAATGACAGAATAGATGCAGATGGGGAAATATTACCAGAGAGAGGTTTTGTAATATGTTGGAAATGTCATTTATGGTTCTATTTAATGAATGGGTAATTAGTTAGCTGTATATCGGCTCAATTCTTAATGGAATCCGTAGTGGATTAACTACATGCCTCATGCATATTATCCTACAGATTTTTTATGTCTTGCTGTTATGAATAATCTTCTGCACTGTGCCAATATGAAAATGGAGGGGCTATTATAGTGGAGGGAATTCCTTCTCCCATTCCTAAGGAAATGTGACTTTCCATTTGTATATAATTATAATATAGAGTACTGTACTGGAAGCAGGTGGTATTCCAACTCTTCCATGAGCTGAATCTTCCCACAGAGTATTTGGCTAAACCCGTTCATGGCGTTGGTTTTTCTGGAATTTCAAAACAAAAAACCATAGACCTCAGCCTATGTATTCTCCCAAAGCTTGGCTGTTCCTAGGAGTTCCCTAATGATATCTCTTGTTTTTTCTGCTCCAGCCCCTAGTTCGCTCTGCCCAAAGAGCCACTCCCATGTTCCTTTTAGGAAGGATGCAGTTAATGTACAGCACTTTCCAAAGGTATAAGTCAGCATCTCCTTGCAAAGTTCCATCATCTGCTAACATGATGGATCAATACAAGAATCCTGCCACTGTTGAATGTGCTTTTGGTTGAATGAAGGGATGAGGCATTGTTTAAGCACTAGTTTGGATTTCAGCAAGACAAACATTCCCGTGGTTATAGCTGCATATTATATGCTGCATATTATCTGTGGGATAAAGGGGAGAAAACTGATGCCAAAGCAGAGGGATAAGGCGGACCATCTATCTCCTGAATTTGTATAGCTAGACCCAAGGGCTATTAGAAGAGCCAACTGTGAAGCTATGCTGCTGATGGAGGCAATGTTAATCTTGGCTAATATCTCAGTCCTGAGGGCAACAAAGAAACAGAGAATCCAGCTGCTACTGGGGCCCAGAAATGGCCCGGGGTCATATGCTACTTGTCCGTTTACTGCAATAGCAACAGCCAAATTCAGAGTGGCATGGGAAAGTCTCCAAATGTGGTAAAAGAAAGCTGCCATCCCTCGAAACATTCCAGAGACAGTCATATAACATCTCCATGGAAAAAAGTGTCAGTGATACCTCTGAGAGGGTAAAAGGAACACTCCCATTCAAATAAACAAAATATTTTGTGTGGGCCCTCCCTGCCTAGCCCAAACAAGCCAAAGAAACGAAAAGCAGATGCTAAAACTTACTCTGTTTTTTGTACCTGCACCAGAGTACAGGACACTGATCTGATGCAGATTGTGTGATCAGACTGCTATACTACTGTTCGTCAATTGAGTCACTACTATTTTATTTTATAAAATTATACCAGTAAACCTAAGACAAATCAAGACTCAATACTTTTTTTCTTTACGTTTACAAATCGGATGGGACAGATAAGCTTTCAGGGAAACAAAAAGCAAAAAGAAATAATGCAGGTACCCACGTACGCCATTCCCCTTCATCAGTAGGCTCATCTGTGCTCGCCTGCAGGGACTGGCTTGAATGCTACAGAGAGTCAAATAGTTCCTGGTTCTCAGAATGGTTTGAGTACCCCACCACATCTCTCCCCTCTTCTCTGTTCATGGCAGGATCCTGTGTCTTGGGCTCCTGCCAAGTGGCCAAAGTCACAGGGCACTGTCAAGTATGGCCTGCAGTTCGTTGTAAAAGAAGCAAATCTATGGGGCAGCACCAGCTTTCTTGTTGCCCTCCTTCACCAAAAAGTTACTTCACTTTCCTGCAGCACTGCTGCTTACCGAGGTCATGTCTTTTTGCAGCATCCTGTGTAATCTGCATATAGATGCAGATATTTCTTTGGCAGTACTTGCAAAGCCTCTTCTCCTCACATGGCGAGGAGATCCAGGATTTATTTCCTGCTCCAGGAAGGAGCACATCTAGTAGTTGCGTGTGCATGAAACCAGCATAGTTGGATGCACAAAACAAGGTGAGCTGGTAGGTGTGCTCGCCAAGATGGGTAATCAAGAAAAGGCATTTCAAAAACAAGCAGGAGGGTGAGTTTCCATGATCCCAGGGCAATGGCATTCAAACTGTGACAGGAGCGGTCACTATCACAGGACCAGTGGCATTGTGGGGGATTATCTACTGGAGGACTGTTCATGTCGACACAACTAATGAAGTGTCTATACTCATGCTGCATCAACCAAAAGTAGGTTGACCATGGTTCCGAGTCACTCAAAGAAGAGGTGTTATTGCCTCGCTGTAGCAGGGTGCTTACATCAACAAGAGATAAATTTTGGTCTGGACACATATATACCTAGGTTGATACAAGTCGACCTAACTTTGTAGTGCAGACTAAGCTATAGTTTAGTGACAGAATTCACAAGTTATTCAGAATATAAAGGGGATTGCATACTGAAGCTTCTGGGTATGGATGGACTTTGCAATTCTCCTTGACTTTCTTGTTTCAAGACTAAAAACACAGCCTATATCTCCTACAAAGTATCTAAATACTGGCCTTGACTACGGTTGTGGAAAGGACTGCACTAAACAGCTCTTTCTTAAGGGGATTTCCCCTCTCATTCTTGTAATCAAAAGTCACCGAATGTACACATGACCACACGCACCAGTATGGCACTTGAGAATGCAAACACCACAAACTTGCCTGGAAAAATACAAATACAATTGTAATTCCACAAATTGTAAGCTAATCCATTCAGGCAAAATATTGTTTATTCGCATTATAACGCATTTTTAGTTAAACTCTTTTGCTGTTTACATGACTAAAAATGTTTCACTAACATTAGACCTTTTTGAAGTGAAGTGTTCTTAAAGTTACTGACATTTGGGATTCTCTGTTGGTTCTTTTGTGTTTACCATACACCCATGAAAGTGCATTGTCAAAAACAGAAGGTGATTGACTTGGAACAAAATTAAGGATTAGAGCAGATGCACTGGCTACTACCATTTAATAGCAATGCTTTCAAGACTCTCTTCAAAGCAACAGTCCCACAGGCTGTAGGAATGTAGCATAAAGATAAAATACCTATCAGTGGCACTACATTTAGTAGCAAAAATAATTGACAAGTAACTGGGTAGAGCAGATTATAAATTGCAAGATGCCCACAGTGATTTCTGCTGCTGAGCAACATAGATATTAGGAAAACAGTATAAGATTGTCATTGCTATAATAGGGTAGCTGAATAACCCAGTAAGATGGAGGATTTTATTGACCAAAAACAGATAAACTATATTATCCAAAATTTGTCTTTATTGCCTTACCAAAAACATTTCTCTTTTTCCTATGAACCCACACCAGGTATTAATCAGCCAATAATTACATGGTATAAAGAAAACTATTTTGATATCTCACTTTAAACCACTTCATTGGTGCATAAAATAAACCGAGCATGACTGAATTGAACTCTAATGCTGAATTTTTAAATGTACTACTTCAGTCCCTGCTGCAGGAACAATTTTTAACTGACATTAGGTATCCTATGTAATGCTACTGCTCAGAGAGCTTACCCTGGGGCACAATGCAGCCAAATTGGAAAGTAATAGTAGTAGTACTTCTAGATCAGGACTTTAGGCTCAAAAGGTCTCCCTCTATCTATTCCTTACTCCCTTGAGCATCAAGTGAGTGTTTTGACTTCAGCCCTGTGCCCAAATTGTTTAGATTATATAATTTTGGCTCACAAAAGGTCCTGATTTAGCAATCCAGCTCCATTCAGCATGTGCTGAAGTGTTTTTCTCCATAGGGATCAATTTAAGCACATGCTTAAATGCTGGCTGAATTGGGCCCATTACAGTAAAAAAAAAAAAAGAGTCATTATTATATATCATATAATGCTGAGGAAGCAGTGCACAGTCAAGTTGCCATCCACAAGACAGATTCAGGAGGAGATGTTTCTACACTGAACTCTGCCAGTGAGTCATTGTATGATTATAGGCTAGGCACTCTGGGCATTATTGCCATTCTAATGCCCCAGCTTGACAGCTGTTTAATTTCCCTGGAGAGTCAAACTCCGTCTCTGTACCTAAGCTTCCCATTACGGGAGTCTCCACATGACTACAGTTACTCACGTACACAAGTATTTGCAGGATAAGTCCTAGATATTTTACTAACATCACCTCACTTAAACAAACCAAGCCAAACTGAAAGACCATTTCACTTAGGACTTGAACTTGCAAAGTGTGGGATATGCTTAACTTTAAGTCAATGGGACTTAAAGTGTTTGCTGAATCAGGGTCTGAGTTCCCAGGACCTTTCAGAACTGAGCCCTCATCCTAAGAAGTATAATTTTCACAGGTGTCTAACTGAGTTCAGTTGGACCACTCATATGAACAGTTACTCATGCATGCACGTGTTTGCAGAATCAGGCCCTTTATTAGACAAAACCCTGTCTAAATAACTTCCCAGATAAGCGTGCTGCTGCAGCAGCACCAACCATAGATCTTTTTGTTCAATGATTAGTTCACCATTGGTGTTGCTCTCAGAGTTTACAAACTGAAAGAAGCATAAATTATATCCAGTCAAAGATTCTCCAAACTTTAATTTACAATAGATGTATTTTTTTTTTTTGAGGGGACGGTGGGGGGGGGCGTTAAATGAAGCATTTAATCGGAAAAGAGTTTTTTCCTGTATGCTGCAAACATTTTCTTTATGCACAAAGTAATATACAGTACAATTATATACAAAACCTTAACTGCTTCACATACAGCTCTATCAAAATCTATCAGACCTTCACTTCCTGCTGTGACAATATGACTGCCCTTGCCTTACACAATGGCTCCCATGGGGATTTTTTCCCCCTTAAATAAAGTGCTTGAGATATCCAGAGTGATTAGAATGCATGGAAATCAGAAAAGCTTTTATACACTTATTGTATTTTTAATTATGACTTTATGGGATTTTTCCTGTGGGGACAAAAAGAATCAAGCAATATTTAAAAGGGTTCTATTGTTATAAAAAGAACAATATCACATAATGTCAGGAGTGCTGGAAGAAGAGAAAATCATGAACAACAGAAAAGGAACAGCAAAAGAAAGTCCAAATATATTATACACATAACACAAGACAACTGCAGCACACCACAGGAAAGACTAAAATATAATAATGTGAAATGCTATGAGAAGGGACTGAGAGGTCACACTTTCAGGGCCGTAACCGGACAACTTATTCATTAGGAAAGACAATAAAACAGTTTCATTAAACTTCTGGCCAAGTATAATTACCAGTAGCCATTTCCTTCTGATATTACAGTAGCATCTAGAGGCCCCAACAGAGATGAAGGCTCAATTTTGCTCCACACTGTACAAACATTCAGTAAGTTTCTTTCCCAAAGAGAGAGTTTAATTTTGCTTATTTTGACTTCACCAGCACCACCTCAAAATGAAACTGTTTCAAATGTGAACACTCCAGCATTTGCCATGCAGTCTCAAACTCCCAGCCAACTCAAACACTAGAAGGTTTTAAAAATTTGGACTCTCTCAAATGTTAGGCCAGCTGAAATTTTTCATTGCTTTAAAACTAAAGCAGCATGTTTCCCATGGTCTAAATTGTTTCAGCTGTTCATCTTTTAAAAAAAATAAATTGAAAAGTTATATTAAATTAAAGTAAGCAAAACAATTACACGTGTAGATTTCCCATTCAGTCTTATAACTTTAAAAGCTACTGAACCAATTTTCTTCAAAAACGGGGATTTCAGTGATGCCTTAGATGTCAATGGCATCTACAAAATGAGCCAAGATTAATAGTTCTGCCTTCAGCTGTTGGGTTACTGTAGCTTGGTGCAAAATTTCTGATTGGACCATATGTTGTTGTTTTTTCAGGTACTTCAATATACATAACTCAGGAATGGCTAAACTAATTTTTCCTCAAACTTTTTTTTTTTAAAAAGAGAGAGAATAAGAACAGAAAAATAAAATTAACCTCAGACACAAAGGATTGACATATTTAACAAACCAATTCTTTTTGGGATTAATGTTATGACAAATAAAAAAGGGGAGTTTAGAATGAAAGTTTGAACTCTCCCTTACCTGCAGCATGTGCCATCTGCATTCACAACAACAGAAATTCACATCAGAACTTACAATAAAAGAGATTCAGCTTGTTAGCTCTATAACGAATTTATCTATCTATCTATATATGGACATTCACACTTAAGGGTTGGATTTCCCATATATGCCCAAACTGGGGAAAACAAGGAAATGTGCTTGATGTGTGATATGCCTCATAACTTGAAGGAAAACTCCACTCCTTTTGATCAGCTCAGAAAGCATGTACACACAAAAGCACTTCTCACCACATATAAACTCTGCAGTACTTTTGAAGCTAATGTTGTAAACCTATGACAGGCCATTTTGCCTGATCAAGAAATGAGTAAAGTCTTCAGGACTTGGCCTGAAGTACCACAGTTTTAAGTAAAAGCCTCCAATTTTGGGGGAGCAATTATTTGTGGGTGCAAATATTGGCACTTGGACAACTAAATGTTTGATGTCCAACAACCTTTAAACTGGAAGCTGGGTTGAGAGCACTTTAAATACACAGCCCTATATATTTTCTAAAAGTTTGTTAGATTGATAGTAAGATAGGAGCCCATTAATTCTACCCTACATATCCGACTGCTTTTAGCAAAGCTTACCAAACGGAATCCTTAGTTCAGTGGGCTCCTGAAGAACTGAAAACTGACTCTTTCACAACCATGGGAATTTTTTTAACTATGGGTACTGCACAAACACTGCAGAAGTAGTCCCAGGACTTCCATAAATATGTCTAGCCAAATGCTTGATAAAGTGTTAATTCACCAGTCATGGGAAACTGGAAGTTCAGCTCTGACTTACAGTATTTAATTGAAAGCACCTCTGAAAGTACTTCTGCTTTCACATTAGAGGTGGATGGGGAAAAAAAAAAAAGTGAACCTCTAGTGAGCCCATCAAAACATTATGATTTTGTTTGGATTTGTTGAGTGATTTGACAACTTTTTCCCACTATGATCAAAAGATTAGATTTTCACAATTAAACATGTGACAGTTTCTTGACGATTGCAGGTTTGTTAAGTACTAATAGTGAGTGAATTCAGCTGTCCATACATGTACCACATGTCAATTTGGAGCAAGATTTAGAGAACACATTTCTCACAATCTTATGTGATTACTACTTAGAACACCTGGAGGTAAAAGCTACTGTTAGTTCTAAGTGACACACATGAGTTGGTTCAGACAGTAGCTATAAGTCAGCCAGAAAGTAATAACCACCACAGCACAATTAAACTCAACACACTTGTGGAAGGGACTGTGTCAAAAACTAAAAATGTGTTACACTAAATATGAAGGACACAGGAGCTGTCTAATTAGGCTTTATTCTATCTGTATCTTTGATTGTTAGGGTTGTTGGGTGTATGAGTATAAGGGGTTAATTCAAGCAGGAGTCACTCATCCATTTCCAGGAAAGCACCAGAGAGCCCCATTAATCAGTATTTAAAAGAGAATTCAGGAGTCTTCATTTGGGGTTTTACCTCTGAACATGCTGGGTTTAGCTCTTGAGCTTGTAACCCAGGGGTGTGGGGGAAAGAAGAGAACCAGGTGGGAAACTCACATAAAGAGCTTTGGGGCGGATAAAAATACAGCCCCTGAAGAACTAGGGAGAGTGAGGCAGAGATCAGTGAACTGTGCACAGAAGGAGCAGACTGGGACAAAGATGGACCCTGGGGGAGGGTTAGAAAGAGGTAGGCCTGCCTCAGCTTTAGTTAAGAGATAGGTGCACATGGATTGTGTTAAAGATGGAGCTTGTCAGGCAGCTGGGAAGTTTGGGATTCCCAGGTCCACAACTCGAGGGCAACCAACCATGCAGACTCTGAGTCAAGGACTGCAGGGTTTTTCCATTCACAGAGAATTCTGATTTTTTTGTTTTGGTTTGTTTTTGCTGTAAGTCAGAATTAACCCAATTTAAAAATATCAAAATCCTCCATGGAGTAAAATAACCTTTCTGCACAAAGCTCTGCTTTTCTCTTGTTATGCTTTGTTCTCACTGATGAGATTAAACAATACCTTGTTTTGAAAAGGCAGTTTTGGGTCACTGGATTATCCACTGGTCACAAGTCCTGAAGGGAAGGCTTGAAGTAATCAAACCCAGTCAACCTATGGAAGAATCACATTTGGTGCCTAGAGGGCCGCAGCTTGGGCACAGAGAGTGGGATTCCACTCCAAAATAGATGAAGGCAAGAAGCTTAAAATTGGAAGGGGTACACTCTGAGTGACCAGGAAGAGGGGTCATCTAGCCCTGACACATGCTAGGCTTTAGGAATGGGGAGAATAACAGTGGAAGAAGTTACTTAAGAGACACTAAAGCCAAATGTAAGGAAATAAAACCCTTAAATTCAGCATGGCGGCAAATTAAGAAAGAAACACAGAAGGGATAGACTCCCTTAAACAAAAGAAAGTAGTAAGATAAATGATCATGTGCTGCTTTCAATCCACATTCAGAAAACTGTGTACATATTTGGTAGCACAAAATTGAGCTACAAGACTTTTAAAAAAGTATCTAAAAAAGCAAAAATTAATTTTATATCTTAAAAACAAATGTAAAATTCTTTTATGTTTGTTATTTGCCAAGCCTAGTTTCAGCCTAGAGCAAATTTTTATAGCCAAATGATAAATCTCTGAAAATAGGGATTTCTAATGGACAGCTTCCATGTCTAAACGTACAGCGCTGCAGCGCATCTGGTAAAGACACTCTATGCCAATGGGAGAGAGCTCTTCTGTCAGCATTAAAACAAAAAACAAAAAAAACACTTTGTGAGCGACAGAAGCTATGTCGGCAGGAGTAGCATTCCTACTGACATGGCACTGTGCACTTGAACGCTTATGTCAGCGTAACTCATGTCGCACAGGGGCATGGTTAATTCAAACCCCTGAGCGATATAAGTTATGCTGACATAGGCTGCAGTGTAGACATAGTCTCAATTACTGCTAGGCATACTAATGACATACACTAGCATTGGCTGACTTGATTCAACAAAATAACATGTTTGGTTGCTTTGTCACAAACTATTTGGGTGAAGTTTCTGCAAAATGAAAGCTAGAGTATATATATATATATATATATATATATATATATATATATACACACACACACACACATATACACACACACTTACTTAGATATACACATACAATTCCAGTTAACCAAAAATCCTAGTTATCTGAATCCACGTGTCTCCCATGTAGCCCTAAGTTACTTAACAGCACTTCAAGTTGTCCAAAACTTTCACATGTCCCCCAGGTCATTTGAAAAATGGTACTGTATTTCAATCAGGCCCCTTTTAGTGAAGGGCTTGTGCTCATTTTTATTATAAGGCATTTTCAGCATTTGTAAACGTGCTATGAAAATTTTGCTCCAAACTAATATTTGGTATTCAAGCTCATATATGTATTATTTAAATTATATATATATAAAATATATAAATAAATAAAAAATGATTTGCTTTTGGATGCAGGCACAAATAGCTACAGGCTGCCTAACGTTAAGGAGATCCATGCTGTGGGGCTTGTTTGTTTCATTCTTACTGAAGAGAAACTATTCTCCTCTCGACCCAGGAGTATCAAACAGCCACTGCCCACTGGCACTGCCAAAGCACTTACGATTTTAATTGCATGGAGGCAGAAACCTAGCCTCCAGCTTTTTGTGCTTACAAATCACTGGCATTAACAACATCTCTCATGACCAGTTCAACTAGGAGACACTGCAGTTTTATTCATGTCCTAAGTTCAAGTGGTAAGGAATCCAAAAATTGCTTGTATTTCATTAGTGAAAATGCTACTAAAGCTCTTATTTCTGACTCCATATGGGACTTCATTCCGCTACTCTTGCGCATGGCACTGGAATCTCTAACAATGCAGAGGGTTGCCAATCAGCACAACTGGTGTGTTCTGCTTTACAATGCTTCTACGCTGAATGGGTTATAAAAACACCTGAGTGGTATGGCACTGGAGAGTTGGTGCAAGCAGCTTGCACAACTCCATGAAGGTGTGTTTCCTCATTCTGAAGCCAATGGTCATCATCCCAATTTTCCAAGACTATGTGGTCCCACCACATGATGCTGGCTCTCTGGGACTAGAAGTGGTGATCCACCCAAAGCACTGCAATCCTGGCACATCTGTTTCTTGTGACCAAATGGATTTTCATTCCCCCCTCTAGGTCAGCCTTCTTTGCAGTCTCAAATTTTTATGGATTGATTCCATCCAGTATCTGGTACTGAACATTTGCTACATGAACATTTGCTAGTGAACGGTAGCAGAACCATATCATCATACACTTGCTCCATGTCTCCAATGCAGTTTGACAGAAGCTGACATCACCAAATGTGTGAAGTTGGCATACAGTACCACCAAGAAAGTTCCTAGAGTATCTCCTATGATGCATTGGATTCTGGGATACCCCTTCTCAAATGGTAGCGGTAAAGTCGTGAACCAAAAAGGGACAATGTGGACATGGATATATACCTGTGTACAGTGTGTACCCATGCCCAGCTTCTCAAATTTGGACACTCAGCACAGGTATATGTGCTAGAAGTACATGGACAAGCATCCAGGGAAGTGCAAAAGCGTAGATGAAACCTCTACCATAAAAAAAGAGCTGATGGTCTTTGATAAGACCAAGTTTTGCAGGATATACTGTAGAAAACAAAATAAACTCTGTAATTTCTCTTCTAAAAGTAGCATTTCAGAATTAAGCAGGGAAAAGATCTGCTTTTGATCTTAGTTTATTAGATCCAGATCGGAGAATACAATGATCTATTTTATCTTTAGAAAGTAATATCCTTTTGATTGCATGTCATGGCTAAAATCGTATCTTTGTCTGAAGTCTGAGACTAATGACAACAGCATTAAGAGTCTTGCAAAATTTGGCAGTAGTTCATCCAATTATGTGATCAATTATGAAGATGGTGTCCTTTTCCTCACTCATTTGCAATATTTCTAGAAACCATAACTCTCAAAATCTAAATGGAGTCATTGTCTTTCATCCCCTTGGGCAGGGCTATAATTCTGAAGCTGTATGTTCTAACTGGATTTTGCAAGAGCTCCAGTTGTTTCTTGTGATGGGGCGCCTGCCCCATACTGGGCTCTAATGGGTTAATAGAGCCCTAGGGAGGCTGCACAGTAGGCAGACAATCAGTGAAGGGAGCAGCTAATCAGGGCCAAGCATATAAAAAAGGAATTGCAGGGCAGAGGAAGGCAGTTCTTTGCTGGGAGCCCAGGGAGGAAGCAATGTGTCTCTGGAGGGGTGAGAGAACTGCCAGCACCCTGGACCGAGCAGTGCTGCTAGCAGAGACCGGGGCAGCGAGAGACAGCTGCTGGGGTTTGTAGAGTGAGGCCCTGAGGGAAGGGCAAAGAGGGNGCAGTGCTGCTAGCAGAGACCGGGGCAGCGAGAGACAGCTGCTGGGGTTTGTAGAGTGAGGGAAGGGCAAAGAGGGTGCTGGGGCCACGAGGAAGTGGCCAGAGAATTTGCTGCAGTAGCCACTAAGGGAAGTGGCAGAACAGCGGACTGCAGGTCCCCTGGAAGGGGGGAGTAAAGTGTGTGGCATGGCCGGAGGGCTGTGTCGCTGAAGAGGACGCCACAGTACTTGGAGAGACGTGGGATAGACTAGAGCAGTGATGGCGGCGGCCAGGCACCACCAGAGGACGACACTCTGGTGAACCAAGCTAATCCCCAGGACAGCCAACAGTAGGCGCCCACATAGTGAGTGAACCCTGTTACATTTCTCAATATTTCTAAGAAGATTGACAGGGAGAAGAGCTCTCTATTTGAAAAAGGACACATCTACCTTATCACTCAAACTTTACACATTGCACAGATAGTTAAAGCTGCTGGTCAGACTTAGTAGCAAATTTCACACTGCAGTCAGTTATTCTTGTTTACTGACACCACACAGCACCATTTGGATAGCTGAAGATTCTTTAAACAAATTACTCACCCATCTCCAAAATATAAAGGGGAACATCCTAAATTGGTGTAAATTGTCATAGCATGATTGACTGCAATGACAATTTATACCAGCTTAGGATCTGCCCCAGATTCTCTAGTAGGAAATGAGCCAAATTAACCAACAATGCTGCACAAGAGTTAAAAGATGAATAATAAAGATTAACATGCATTTATTCAAACTGAATTTGGCCAGGATATTAACTTCCTCATTCATACCACATGATATTTAAGGAGCAGGTCTAATTAGAATCTTTGTTTTCCATGTCATGCAAGCCTTTAACAGCTCCATGTGGAGATCAGATGAAGCACATAGCAGTAAGGAGATGCAGGCTTTTCTTCTACCTAGTCACAGATGTTAGAGTGGTGGTTGGAGTTAAGGATGCAAGAGGCTACACCAAAGAGGAGCTGTGAATCCTTCACCCGGCTAACTTCAGATGAAAGAGTCAGCTGATGAAAAGTTAAACTCCACTTGTAGGGTAACATTTTCAAGCTGTTTGGAATGATATATCTATGTGAGTTCTCATCTCATTCAATCTTAGAGGACAAGATGTATAACGTAGTTTTATTCCGCTGTATAAAAATATTTACTGGTGAGCTGTCACATAAAAGTGCAATAGCTGTTATTTTAATTGTCTAACATAATAGGAGAGAGACACTACCTTTCTAAAAAGCCCTTTTAGTTCTTCCTACCAAGTGCCATAAAAGTCTCATTTAGAGCTGGGCAAGTAATGGCAAACATTGTTAGACAAATTGCACACCATTTAAAAAAATAAAATATTTAAGATTTTTCCCCCTATTACTTCTCCACTTGTACCAAACACATTTGCTTGATGTAAAATCCTGTGTCTAAATCTTTTTAAGCAAGAAATTACAACTGCGTTTTAAAAGGAGTAGTTCTGTCTTTTGAAAGGGATAAAAGGTCTTGTCTACACTACCGTCCTATAACAGTATAACTATGGCACTCAGGGGTGTGAACCTCAACCCTGAGCAACATCGTAATACCGAACTAACCCCCTGTGTAGACCATGCTATTATGGCAGGAGAGCTTCTCCCACCGACATACCTATGGCCTCTTGGGGAGGTTGATTAACTACACCGACAGGAGAGCTCTCTCCCATTGGCTTAGAGTGTCTTCATTAAAGTGCTACAGTGGTGCAGCTGCACCGATGCAGTGTTTTAAGTGTAGACGTGCCCTTACCAAGGAATGTACTAAGCAATCTCAGCACCTGATAGGTGTGGACATCATTGGGGGAGGAGTTTGCTCACCACCTTGCACCAGGTGCCCAACAGCTTGCACAATGCTTCTCTCTGGGAGCAAACCAACTCCCACAGAGAAAGAGAACCTTTCTAGACTTCAGTAGTTGGATTGGGACTTAATTAGATTAGTTTTTGCAACCATTAATAATAAATAAAGGCAATTACTTTCCTTTCTTATAGCTCAGTGGTTTGAGCATTGGCCTGCTAAACCTAGGGTTGTGAGTTTAATCCTTGAGGAGGCCGCTTAGGGATCTGGGGCAAAAATCTGTCTGGGATTGGTCCTTCTTTGAGCAGGGGGTTGGACTAGATGGCCTCCTGAGGTCCCTTCCACCACTGATATTCTATGATTCTTTCCATTTATTTCAGATATTCAGGTAATTCTAGAATATCATACTCTTCTCTTTAAAGCCTTGATGCATGCTTTCTTCTAAAAAGGTGTTGAGTTTTGCTCTATTACTGGAATCAAAGAAGAAAGCATTTCCTAACCTACAGTCTTGTTTTCAGGGCTTTTATCACAAATTCAAAATTTTGTATTCTAGTTTCTCAATAACTATTTCTACCTCTTCAAGGTCCACAACTGGCATTGCTTCTTCTAAAAACAAAGTATTGATGAATGAGGAATGAAAAGAAAAAATTTAAGTAGGCTTAATTGCTCTAGCTGACTGTTGGATTCTGAACATTCAGCTAGTATAAAAGGTTTTTTTGCGATTCAAAAATGTCTTGATGGACCTATGTCTGTGATATAGTTGTTTACATCTCAGCAAATGGTCTTTGACCTTTAATATGCAGTTATATACATCTTCCTCAGTCCACTTGCAATTTTTCACATTATAATGGACGATATTTTCCCATAATCAGGGTTACTCTTGTTGACTCCAAAGCATAAGACTCTGAGCACTCTGACCCAGATCCAGCAAAGCATTAAGGCACACGAGTAACTAAATCAATATGACGACTCCTGTGCTTACAGCGAGGTTGGATGCTTTGCTGGATCAGGGTCAGAACACTCAGCACCTTGCAGGATTGAGCCCATGTATACCCACCAAGGGGACAAGAGACCCATCTTTAAGGGTGAAGAAAATCTTCTAGTGCAGGGCTCAGGTACCTTTTTCCTCAGCCTGAATACAGTTAATGATGAACCAGTTGGTATTGCAGTAGACCTCCACATTACCTCCAACATTTTCCACAGCTAAAACTTAATTTAATTAACATCTCAATATTTTATACTAACAGCCCCTTCCCTTGGACTGGAAACCCTGTGGGCCAAATCCTCTAATTGGGTGAATCAGGGTAGCTTCATTGAGTAACTGGCCCTATAGATGAAAGCTTTTTGCTTCTCATCTCAGGTCCTATCTTACCTATTTTATAAGTCCATTACTTCTCGAAGAGCCAGCCCTGTAGCATGTAAAGCTGCTGAAATTCACAACAGCTATGAGTGCTTCGTGAAGGCTCAATTAACTTCATGCCTCACAATGTTCTCTTATTGTTCATAAGATGAAAGGCAAGTTTTCATGTGCAAATAACTGGTCTTTAATTATACTGAAAAATGCAGGCTACAATGCCAACTTCTTGTTCTGTGCAGATTTGATGCAACTCTAGGTACAATCTTCTGTGGTGGTGGAAGAGTCACATTTTAATTGGTTATTCAGTCACAGCTCAGCAATTCAAACTACATCTCTGAGTACCAGGGCAAAAAAGTGGTTACTATAGTTCTGATGCTGCACAGTCCTATTAAACCTGCAGCAAACAATTGCTCTGAAATGGGCAGGGCCAGCATATTTCTCTAAAGCTTCAACAGAGGCCATCTGCATTTTTTTTCTCTGCAAACTAAGATCTCCCCTGACTTATATTAATTCTATCAAATATGAGGAGAAAAAATGAAGGCCAAGGTAACACTTTTCTGCTCTGGTTATTTCTCTTTAAAGTCCTCATTTGTCGCTGTGTCCAAAGTGCCTCTGTTTTAACAAACACTTGAGGAAACAGAAAGCCATTATAAATGTAATCTGCCACCTGCTCCTACCATGTAAAATTTAATTGTCTCACAGCTCAAAGATTTAGTAGAAAAGAAATGTCCAGATTTGGTGTTCATTTATAAAGGGCAAATGAAAAACTCAGAAATGACTTGGACTTTTAGTCAACATTTTCTTTAAAAAGAAAAAAAAATTACTACTGAGTGAAAATAAGCAAATGAAAATAAAAGCACATACTGCAGGGACTTTTATTATTATTTTGTAAAAAATGTTCCTTCTGTTAGTTTTGTGTGAACAAAAATAAACAAACAGATATTTTAAAGTGTACATGCTCTTTTAATGACACTATTAGTGCATAGTATCTCATACTTTCAGTTAGCATGACTTTGTCACTGTGGCCTCCGTCAGTCAATAGCGCATGTTGACGTGTCAAGTGACGAGATTTTCATGGTGGCCTTAGGGCCCTTCATTGTGCTGATGAACTTGCAGTGGCAAGCACTGCAAACACGAAGTTAGCATGACTACATCAAATTCAAGTTATCGGGGCTTGAATTTAGTTGACTGTAGTTCATTTGGATTAAACCTCCTGTCTGATCTCAAGCTAGAAGTGTCAATAAATCAGTTAGGCAATTATGTCTTATTACTGTATACACCATACATACACCAATACCCACAAGCAGGTATATCGTACAGATGCTATTCATTAAAAGTTATTTCTACATGAGCTTAAATTGCATGCAACAGAGCTCTTCCACATGACTGCAAATGAATCATGGTGGTTTCACAAAGCCATGAACTAGTCAGGCCATGTAAGAATGGGAAGAGATAGCACCTTACTCCACTGATTTCAGTGGGTGATTTGCCCGGTAAGGGCCTAGTCCTTGTTGCGGTTGGGGGGGATGGAGGGGGGGAAGGAGAAAATCTCTGGGCCAGAGTGAGGACACGGGAATGGAAATTCTGCAGATTTGTAAAGAATAGCAATTTATTGAAAATACCAGAACTTTTTCTAAAGAAAAGAAAAGTCACATGCTATAATTAGACTTGTCCTTGGGCAGTTCCAGGCTGTGTGGCTACCCAAGCCAGAACTGACATTGGCAACATTTTTTTTAGGATGGACTGCAAATGAATATTTTTTCGGTATGCAAAGTACAAACGTGAGCTCTAACTAGAGCCAAGATATACAGAGCCAAGAGAATAAATCCATTTCATATATTTTCCATTTAGAAATTGTCTACTATGACATTGTGAATTTTGTGTGTGTTATTGGAGAATTTGTTCAGTTAGTGACAACTGTTAAACAAATATTCACAATTGAATGTGATTTTTAAAAAGTTCTCATCTAAATGACAGTGTTTGAAAAATGCTGACCAACACTTCACATGATTCAGAATTCATAGTATTGATTAGTTGAGTCATGTGGTATTGCTTACAGGTTTTTTTCTTATAAGCCTCATGTAATTAAACTGCACAAATAATGAATTTTTAATATTCCAAGCTAAATACTTAATTTAAAATTTGCTTTGGGAAAAAAATTCTGAATTTGAGGTTAAAAAATTCACCTAGTAAAAACATTCTTATGTTTGAGGAAAGCCAGTATGTAGAAACAGACAAATCAAAGTTTCCTTCTAAATTCAAATGAGTATTTGAAAAGCAATTTCCCCACTATTTGCTGAACTATCTATAAAATAACTCAGGGAGATGGGAGAGTTTGTGTATTTTCTATGTATTTCTATGATTTTCAACACATTTGCTTTCATATTCTTTATGATTTACACTTTGTGGCAAAAACTTAAATTCTGGCTGCCTGCAAATGAGTAGTTCTCTCTTTCTGGTTTACATCACATCATCAGCACTACACCATTACAAAGGCCTTCAAGATGCAAGTGATTGAAATGGTGACTAGGGGACCATCCTTGCCAACACCATTAAGAGATGGAAGTAAATGGTTTAAGTTGCAATATGTAAGGAACAAAACCATATTTCTTTAGCCCTCTCTCTGGCTTGCCATGATACCAACAGGTCAGTTATGAAAGTAGCACCTCTGGGACAGCAGAAGTGACTGCATCAGCATGAGCAGTGCATACTTATGTGACATACTCCTGCCTTTACACTGAAATACTGAGGGTCTCATTCTGATCTGACCTAGACTGGTGCAAATCAAAGAGTATCTGGATTGATGTCCATGGAGTTACCTCGAGACAAAAAAAAAAAAGAAGAGCAGAACAAGGTCCATTAAATTAAAAACCTGCACAGCACATTACATAGCAGGACTATAATGGAAATAATTTTAAAATGAAAATGACCTTGTCTTCTGGGGGTCTAAACAGTTTTCCATTATTTTCCACAGTGAACCATGGTCAGCTGTGAAACAAAGTTATGTCTTTCAAGCCTTAGCATAAGTTTAACTATGGAGTCACCACACAGTAAATCACGGATAGAGCCAGGAATAGAAAACAATAGGTCCAGTCTCAGATCTGTTAGAGCAATGATACTCAGTTAGATCTACCTGCGGCTGATATGAGAATTTTATGTAAAAAGGCAATTTGCACAGAAGGCTGACACATTAAAAAAACAAACAAACAAAAAACCTTCCGCTGCCAATAAAGAAAGACTTTGATTGCAATGTAAGTATTGGGTTTTTTTAAACAAAGTTTATAAATCGAGATTACGTGTGATTATGGCAAATCTCTAATGGGAAAGGTGAGATCAACAATCTCTGTCAAGCTTTGTGAAGAGTAGTTTGGAGGAGGTCAGGGGAAAGGGGCATGTACTGGTGAAGATACTTATTTGTCAGGCCATTGCAGTGTTGATTTTTTTATAATGTTCATGGTAGAAAACCCAGATTCACAGAGGTACATTGATCCAAACATCATTAAAAGACAGATGGCTAGATTCTGGCTATTCTAAAACTGGTCTGCACATTGAGTCCAGAAGTCACTAACTCTCACTTCTCTGAATTTTGCCTTCTAGACATCTGAGCTCTGGAGTCTTACAATTTCTAATTGAAAAGGCACCTTCATCAACTGACTCAAGAATGTTCTTTGCTTCAGTAGGGCAAGATCCATTTGTTGTCTCTGCCAATGGACCATGAACAAATAAAAGCAAATCCTTTGGAATTTTAAAATTCTCAAATCACATTTTAAAATTTTCAATGAGATTGTTTAGGAATTCTTGCATCGTTTTCATTGAAGTTTCATCTGTAGCAACAACACACAATGTGGGAAAGTGAAACATCTTTCCTGTTAATAGGGTTGCCAACTTTCTAATTGCACAAAACTGTTGCTCCTCCCCTACCCTGAGGCCCCACCCCTACCTTTAATTATTAGAATTGACTGATTTTCACTGTGTGAAGGAACTTAAAGATATTGTCTTATAAAGACTATACCTGGGTATGACTAATCATAAGAATGGCAAATTAACAATTCAGATATAGGTTTTTCTGAAATTTTCCAAAACACCTGTCATATTTTCATCCTGGAGCTTTCAGTCAATTAACAAGAAGCTACAGAAGAGGTTGGGATTGTAGGGTTGTTCTAACTCCCCAAATATCACAAGCATCAGGTTACTAAAGATAAAGAACTGAAACATCAACTTTCTGTTTGATTAGCTGCCACTCTCCTTGCACATAAAAGGGAAAATAAGAAAGAAATCCTCCTCAGTTACCATGATTTTTGTCAAAATAATTAAATATACAATTGATAATAACCATGAGAATACCTGAGCGTGTTATGCACACATCTACAATAAATATGCACAGTGCCTTATAAAGCAATTCAAAATATTTCTGTTTTATAAGGTATAAAAGCATAGAATAATGTTATTACAGGAATTTATAAGGTAACTAATCACATCAAACTGGTGGGCTGTGCAGAAGACCTTCTGAAATAAAAAGTGGTTCTAAAACTCCATTCTTGAAGGACCTAATTATGTGGGGATTTTAGAGTTAAAAAGAGAGCCTTTGGAGAGCTTGTGAAATGCCCTATCAATAGTATCCCGCATCTGCTTCTACATACCCTAGGCTCTGTCTGTGACCCTGGCAGACCAGGTGCCAGCTCTTACCAAGGTCCTCATGCATCAGTGGAACACTGACAAATATGTAGGTGGAATCAGTCTGGCTCACCTGTGTGTTTGTAATATTTATTTTTAACAATACTATTATAAGAATGTGTTTAGACTTTATTGAATGCTTGTGAGTTGCTGCATCCCTTAATCTCACTTATAACTTCTGTATCCCATTGTCATAGGTTTCACCCCCACTCTGAACTTTAGGGTACAAATGTGGGGACCTGCATGGGAACTCATAAGCTTAATTACCAGCTTAGATCAGTATGCTGCCACCACCCAAATATTGGAGTCATTTGGGAAACTCTGTCTTCTCCCCCAAAAACCTTTCCCTCCCAAGTACTATAACCCTTCCCTGGGTAGTTTTGAGAGACTCCTCCACCAATTCCCTGGTGAACACCGATCCAAAACCCTTGGATCTTAAAACAAGGAGAAATTAACCATCCCCCCTCCTTTCCCCCACCAATTCCTGGTGAGCCCAGATCCAACTCCCTTGGATCTTAAAACAAGGAAAAATCAATCAGGTCTCTAAAAAGAAGGCTTTTAATTAAAGAAAAGAAAGGTAAAAGAAAAACCTCTGGGAGATAGCATACAAGCTGATCTCACAGACAACAGATTTAAAACACAGAGGATGTTCCCCTGGGCAAAACTCTTAGTACATTAAGAAATAGCCAATTTGATTATTCCTAATACCCAAGACAAGTTACAAAAAAGAAAATAAACATAAGCTAATTCCTTCACTAAATACTCACTACCCTGTTTGATTCCTGATTCCTTTTCCTCTCCGGCCAGAACTGAAACTGACCCAAGACAAAGGGAACTCCCCTCCTTACTTTTTGAAACATCTTGTCCCCCCATTGGTTCCTTTGGTCAGGTGTCAGCTAGGCTAGGTGAACTTCTTAACCCTTTACAGGTAAAAGAGGCATTAACCCTTAACTATCTGTTTATGACACCCATGTTGTAAGATAATATTTAAGAGGTTTTAGGGGGAGCTCCTGACTACGGGCATGCTTACATTACAAAATTAAGTTGACCTAACTTAGGTTGGCATACTGCTGTCACAGTAATTACATCCCTTGTGTGTGTCTACACTTTACTTCTCGTGTCAGCAGTGCACATTCTCACAAAAGCACTTGCACTGGTTGAGGCATTGTGGGATGGCTTCTGAAAGCCAGCAACAGTCAATGTCAGCAACTTAGCATCTACGCTACATCGACTAACTCTATGCTTCTTGAGGAAGTGGCGTTAAGTCTGCGTAAAGGGCAAGTTACACTGTCTGGAGCTAAATTTTAGTGTAGATGCTTAGTTAGGTAGCTGCCTTGCAGCAACCTAACTCTGTAGGTGTAGTGACTTACAAGGCTATGTAAGGACATGGCTACACTTGCAGATGTAGAGCGCTGTGAGTGAAACCTGCCTTCGTAGAGCACAGTAGGGAAAGCACTGCAGTCTGTCCACACTGACAGCTTCAAATGCACTGGCGTGGCCACATTTGCGGCACTTGCAGTGGCATTGGGAGCGGTGCATTATGGGCAGGTATCCCAGCATGCAAGTGACTACAACATGCTTTTCAAATGGGGGGGAGAGAGGGGGGAGTGGAGTGTGTATGTGGGGGGAGAGAGTGTGGGTTTTTGGGGTGCTGAGTGTGTGTCAGCATGCTGTCTTGTAAGTTCAGACTCCCCTCCCCCCCCCCCAAAGCAAACTGTAAATGTTTGCTTTTTCTCGGAGCTGATAAGCAGCTCCCATCAGCTGAGTTTGCAACTCAGAGTACATGGCGGGAGGTGGATAAAACCACAAACCAAAGAAACTAAGCATCTCTCTTCTGCTTGGAGTCAGGGGGCAAGGTTTACTAGGCATAAGCAAGAGATCCCTGGTGCTTTGCCTAGGTTAGCCTTAAAGACATATAGAGCTTGCTTATTATAAACTTCTATTATTTTTTTAAATTTAAGATTGTAACTCATGTGTATATATGTTTACAAGCTTTAACTTTATAAAAAACACTGGTTTCTTTTTCCTACTTAATAAATGTATATTATGCAATTGGCTACAAGTGTCTTTGCTGTAAAATCTTAGGTGCAACTGACCTGGGGAGTAACCTGAATACTGCTGTGATTCTTGGTGTAAGACACCATCATCGTGAAAGGTATACTAACTGGGGTGGCAAGATAGATCCGAGTACCCAAGGGGACTGCCTGAGTCACAGGAAAATTTTGACTTAACATTTTCAAACAATGTTTTTTTGTTTAGTTTCAAAAGGACTGTGATAGATGAAGCGGGGAGAGGAGGGTAGCTCCCTTTTATTGACACCCAGCCAGCCAGTCAGTATAAAATCCCTCTTAGTAGCTGTTCTCTAATTGCTCTATCTGTAAAGGATTAAAAAGTCTCACTGCTATGTATAGGTAAAGGGAAGTGGGTGGGCACCTGGCCAAAGGAGCCAATGGGAAGGCTAGAAGGTTTTAAAATTGAAACAAGACTCCACTTTTGTCTGTTGTTCTCAGGGAGAGGCAGACAGGGATCAGTTATGCTGCGAGAAGCTTGGGCCAGGTATGAAAAATCAGTATCATACCTAGAAACAACTCATCTAAAATTACAGATATGCAAGTATATCCGGAAATGTCTAGGAAGACGCGATTAGTTTATCCCTTTTATTTCTTTATGGCTTTTGAATTCCTCTGTGCTAACTCCAGGTGCTTTTGTTTTGTTTGGAACCTTTAAGCTGGACCTCAAGAGAGCTATACTTGATGCTTAATCCCTGTAGTTTATTTTTTAAAATCTAGCAAAAGCCTAAATTCACAGATTATNGGGGGGGGAGAAAAGAGTGGTTAATCCTTCCCTCTTAGCAAAGGAAGCCCCACCCCAAGGCTCTGCTGGGCATGCTCCACCTGGAAGTCAGATATAAAAGCCTGCAGAGCTGTTCAGTCAGGGCTGATTGCTGAGGAGGAAGGACATTTGGCAGGAACTCCAGCCCAGGAGCTGTTACAGCCCTTACCTAGGACAGTGAAGAGCCAGAAACCTGGACCAGAGGCCTGCTGCTATTGGGACCCCAGGGAGCGTCTGGTGCTGAGGAGCCTGGAGACCCTGATACCATATTGACCACTGCTGCAGGAAAGCTGGTCGGAAATGACCCAGGGAGGGTGAGGGAGTGGTACCTCCCACCTTTATGAGGTCAGCGTTTTTCAGTAGGATTCTCTGCTGACCACGTGCGGACTGCTCCGCCGCTGTCAGGGCCCTGGGCTGGCCGGGTGGAGTTGGGTGGGCCTGGGCCCCCCTACTGGGGGCTGCCACCCCCTTGTGATGGCCCCCAGGAACCAGCCACTAGGCCCCCTCTTTTGCATCCAAAGGTGGCTGTATTGACTCTGGCCGCTAGGTTGTGCTATCCCATTAGAAGAGGAGAGTCAGGTGGACTCTAGCCATTGGGCCATGCTGTGCTGACTACCAGGGGTGGGGCGAGGGGTTAGAAAATGGACAGGCGTAGAGAGGCAGGGTTACCTCCTGCCCCCCTGACTTAAGGGGTTGACGAGGTAGAAGCCCGCCACAGGGAGTGAAAGGGCTTGAGGGTACTTCACAGGAAGGAATTCACAAGTGTGCCTTCCTGGGTTTTCAAAGGGGTTTTGCACTTGGGTGGTGGCAGCATCTACCAATCCAAGGTCAGAGAAAAGCTGTAACCTTGGAAGTTTAATAAAAGCCTGGAGTGGCCAGTATTAATTTTTAGAGTCCTTGCAGGCCCTGACCTTCTGCACTCGAAGTG
The DNA here is from genome assembly GCA_003942145.1 of Platysternon megacephalum. NCBI lineage: Eukaryota > Metazoa > Chordata > Testudines > Platysternidae > Platysternon > Platysternon megacephalum. The sequence goes on along the minus strand of QXTE01000061.1, from coordinate 3,600,611 downwards.
CCAGAGTGGGGAAATCAGCCTTGACAAGGACATTGTTTTACTTCTGTTTTTCAAAAAATGAAATAAAGGTTTCAGATTGGGGGGCTTATGCCCCCCCCCTTACTTCCCCTCCCTTTCCCACACCCAGCTTAAACTGCTGGACTTAAAAACTGACTGAGGGCCTTCTTCCTGATCCAGTAAACTGACAGAACCCCTGGTCGATGCAGGGCCCCCATCCTTAGTGAAAGATTGGAAGGATGTTGGCCTAATGAGGCTCCATAAGACTGGGTTCTTGTCTGGACAAAGGGTGTAGTGAATTTGAATCCCCTCCCCCAGTAGGGTTTTGAAAGACTGCTCACCTGCCAATGCCCATGTTGATGTTGGAGTGATCTCTGGTAAGCTTATTAGCATGCATGTAGGTTCTTTTACTGTTTTTAAAAAGGTAAAACCATACACAGAAGCTAAAGAATAAAGTGTGCTTACTTTAAAAAAAAAAGAGAGAGAGATGTGAGGTAACTTGTAACAGTGGCAATTATACTGTGTACTGTCTCTAAAGAGATGGCAAAAGAAGCCTGCTTAGGGACCACAGTATAGATACACCTTGGTCATAAGGGAGAAACACAGACACTTCAGCCAAGAGAAGCAACGGCTGGGGAGCTGGAAGCCTAGAGTGTGTGCCCTTGCTAGATCATAGAGGTAGAATACAGGTACAGTTGCCATGAACTGTGATAACTGCAAATGCATGGACATATGGAATTTACATTTTGGAGAGATGCAGGGAGGGGGAAAAAGTTGATTAAAACCCCAATTGCCAAAAGCAAGCCAGTCTCACAAAGCAACAATCTAGAAAAAGCAAAACAGAAATAAGCGTAGGAACCTTACTCTGAAGAAATGCATTAAAAACAATGAACAGGAATGACAGTGATTCACTGGATAGTATGCAGGTCATTATAAATACACAGAATGAAATTCACCCCTTAGAGCATAGGCTGTGTGTCTGTCTAAGTGGAACTTAAGTGGTTGGCCTTCAAAATGGGACCTGTGAAATATGTAGGCCTCATACTATATCACTGGGGTGAATTTCACCAAGGCAGAATCTTTCATTGTGTGTGCCATAGTTTCCTTCAGAGAGCCAAATGTGTAGACATGATCATTCTCCTCTATTCGACATTGGTGAGGCCTCATCTGGAGTACTGTGTCCAGTTTTGGGCCCCACACTAAAAGAAGGATGTGCAAAAATTGGAAAGTGTCCAGCAGAGGGCAACAAAAATTATTAGGGGGCTGGAGCACATGACTTATGAGAAGAGGCTGAAGGAACTGGGATTGTTTAGTCTGCAGAAGAGAGCAATGAGGGGGGATTTGAAAGGAGCTTTCAACTACCTGAAAGGGGGTTCCAAAGAGGATGGATCTAGACTGTTCTCAGTGGTACCAGATGACAGAACAAGAAGCAATGGTCTCAAGTTACAGTGGGGGAGGTTTAGGTTGGATATTAGGAAAAACTTTTTCACTAGGAGGGTGGTGAAGCACTAGAATGGGTTACCTAGGGAGGTGGTGCAATCTCCTTCCTTAGAGGTTTTTAAGGTCAGGCTTGACAAAGCCCTGGCTGGGATGATTTAGTTGGGGATTGGTCCTGCTTTGAGCAGGGGATTGGACTAGATGACCTCCTGAGGTCCCTCCAGCCCTGATATTCTAGGATTCTATGACTTATTTGATACTAAGAATTAGCCCAGTCATATGGGGTCAATGCCTTGATGACCATAACCAAAATCCATATCATACAAAGGGCAGCTCTCTAACATTAACAGAAAGCTTAAAGATTGAATTTGCTCCTGTTGAAATTTGCTGGGGTTCAAGACTTTGGAGGCAGGGAATTAAGTCCATTAAGCTTCAAGTTCCCAGTTAACTTCAGATGCAGCATTCTCCAGAGTATCTGAAATTAAGTCCCACACTGTACCCCCCCCCCCAGACACAATTGCTCTCCCTGTGATAAGTGCTGCAAACCNTGAGCACAGAGACATGCCTGGGCAGAGTCCTGGCCTATGACTCATGCCCAGGATTTCAAAAACACATTAGGTCTTGCAGCTCTGGACATTGCCTACCCTACACAAAGCCCAGGTTTAACAAGGTGATAACAGGACTAACCCTTTGAATAGGGCAGTGGTCCCACTTAGTATGTAGCACAAGTGGCCATCCCTTTGAGAAGGGCAATGGCTCTTGGTAAACGACTTAAGGGGCCCTCCCTTTGAGAAGGGCAGTGGCCCTGGTAAACAACTTAACAGCCAGGGAGGGGCGGCCACAGGAGGAGAACAAGACAAAATGGAGTAAGGGGACAGCTGTAAGAAACAAAATGGAATAGGGGGAAAGCTGTAACAGACAACCATCAACTAGCTCCATCAGCCATGTATAGAGACAGTAAAGGTATGAAGTGGCCTAGCTTTCATATCCAAAGTTTAAGAATAGATCAAATGTTCAGTCTCAAGTCCTTCTCTAACATATAGCATCACTCTAGGTAGCCATATAAAACCAACCATTATTTCCACGCATTTGCATTGCCATTTTACCTTTAAATACAAGAAAAGCAAGAGACATAAGGGCACCCAATGGCACGTCCATTTAAAGAGATCATTTACAATGAGATCATAAAGTTTGGTAGGTGAGTGGTAATACCTGAAGCACTGAGATGGTTTGCCTGAAAAAAAAAAAATGGTAGAACTCCAAATTCACAGAAAATTCATAAAAGGAATAGATACATGGATTTGAAATTTTATTAAGAATTAGCCTGAAATAGATCTACTATTGCTGTGTAATGTAAAGTAGTGTACAACTAGTGTACAGGTGATCAGGATCAGTCAATGTATTTCTCTCTTCAAAAGAGAAATGTCTTTTCATCCACCAGACATCTGTTTTACAAAAAATATTTGATAGTGTTCAGCTTTCCCCTTCCCCCACAAAACTCATGTTTTGGTGTTCTTTTCCCACTGCAAACCTTTGAAACTTAAAATGTGTTCAATATCAAGTGTTTACATTTTTCTCTAGTCTATTGTTATAAATCCCCACTCTTCTCCCTGAATTCAGCATGAATATTAGTTCTTAGATGTACACATTCTTTCCTTGAACCATTCAAAAAGAGACAGTGACATACCCATGTTTTCAGCATTAACTTCTATACTTTGTAAAATAAATCTGCATTCTATGAGCATTGCAGAGTGGTAATGTTTGATCATTCATCTAGTTTTTACCTTCTACTGGAATGGAAAAAAGATGCCTTTTGGAAGACAGAGGACCTAACCCTACAGAAACCATAGCATTGGCCTTTAGACAGAGGTCCTGATTATTAAAAATGTTTCCATTGCTCATACACTACAGAAACAACCTCCTGAGCCAAGATTATCTGTATAAGATAATTTTAATCAGCAGTGAGGAAAAAATAATAAGTTCCCCCTCTTCAGCAGCTGTAAAATAAAGTATTTGGCATTCCACAGTATTTCCTTCTCTGGGTCTAGATTTCATCCTAACCTGGTAAGCACATTATAATTGGAAAGCTTTCAAACAGAGATGTTTATAGCATTCGCAGCAGCATTCGAACACCCATCAGAATCAGAGGGTTTCTTATTTTGCAGAACAAAACCATAAAACATAGAACTTTCACTCACAATTTAAATTTCAAAATTCCATTTAAATCCAGGTAGCTGTTCATGTTAGATAAAAGTATTCATATTTTAAAGACCATTTTGGGAAGATTTTATTAAGTGTTTTGCAACAAAGTTGTCCAGAACACTGTTCTAAAGTCAATAAATTATAAACAATTTATTTTAAAAATGAATGTTCATCCCAACTGTTTATCAATTTCAATGGGACTTAGGCACCCAAGAGCTTTTGAAAATCCAGGTAGACATGTATCTGCATCTTTAGGCACCTAAACACCATTACAAATCTTATGCTCAAGTGGAGATGTAAGCAATCCTCCGATTAACAGCAGAAAAAGACCTTTTCCGATGACGGACAGAACTTTAGATCCAGTTGCTCAAAACACTTAGGTAGTAAGCATTCTGCTTCAAAGTAAGTCAATGAGTTATTTGTTCTCCACTGCTACAAAGCAGTAAACAGACTCTAATGCTCCTATATTACTCTTACCTTTGAACTAGCAAGCTCTTTCCTTTAACATAGCCTAGATAACTGAAGAGGTTGTTGGGGGAAGAACAGGTAATTTTATATAATTTGTCATGCTCACAGGCTGCAACACAACATTGATCATTGTGTGGGAGGGGGTGTGACAGGTTCGGTCACAGAGACCCTTTTGGGACTGTCACCTGATGTGCTGAAATTACCTCTGAGCCCATTTTTCCTGCCAGCTTGGGACTCCAGAACCCTGCCTTGTTGAGCCAGACACACTAGCCTGCTACAACACAGACCCAGGTCTGGTCCATGCCCCCAAAGCTGCGGACTTTAACCAAAAACTACTCAGCAGGTCACTTATCTCCAGCAACCAGACACCCAGGTCCCAATAGGATTCAGACCCCAAATAAATCCATTTTACTCTGTATAAAGCTTATACAGGGTAAACTCAAACTGTCTGCCCTCTATAACACTGATAGAGAGATATGCACAGCTGTTTGCTTCCCCAGGTATTAATCACTTACTCTAGGTTTACTAATAAACAAAAGTGATTTTATTAAGGATAAAAAGTAGCATTTAAGTGGTTTCAAGTAGTAACAGACAGAACAAAGTAAGTCACCAAGCAAAATAAAACAAAAACACGCAAGTTTAAGCCTAATACATTAAGAAACTGATGCAGGTAATATCTCACCCTCAATAAACTTCTTTCACAGATTAGCAGCAAAGAATCCTGTGGCACCTTATAGACANGAGTCAGACTTTGAGAGCGATACATGCACGACAACTGGAGGAAGTAGTCTTGCAAAAGCTGTCTGTGGACAAATTGAGGTAGGCAGCAGCAGCAAGGGCTTGTAAGGAGCAGGTTTTAGTTCCTTAAATATAGGGTCCCAGAGGAGCCAGTGGGCCTGAGTTCCCCTACCATCCCCAGAAAGGGGGGTGGAAGAGCCTGTCTGAGAAAGAGGGGACAAGAACTATAGATCCCAGACTGAGGTCAGGGCTGACAACCCAATTACAGGGAGTTTTGACCTGTGTTACCCTTGAAAAGGTGATATTATAAATGACCTGACTGGAGTTGTGAGAAATGGCCAGTTGTTAGAGAGCCAAACAGCTGTTTGGGGAGAGGGGGAGAACTGAGGTGGAGTCACTGCAAGGCCATACAGGGCATGAGTGGTGAGCTGGCTGGTGAGTTCACTCCATTGAACGTACTTGCTAGCATCAGGCAAGAACCTTATCCTGGGAGAAGGTTGTTTTCGCTTGGTTGCATTCTGTAGGACTAGTCATAATGGTAAGTAGAATGCTCAGTAGCAAGTTTCTGTGGGATTGAGCCTAAAAGCAGAAATAAAGCTGGCCCTTCGGAAACAGAATCAAGTAGTTAGATATCTTTAGTAATTGTTTCCCTTTCTGATCACATAGAGAGCTTCTCTTCTCTGATGTTTCATGAACATTTCTGTTTTCATTATCCTCAGTGGTATGTTGGGGAACAAGGTTGGTGCATAAAGGAAGAATGATTACTCTGTGTGAATAACTCCCTGTGATGTTGCACTCCATAGGTATTATGGAGATATGCTTATGAGTTTGAATTTAATGGAACTGGAATATGCTTTATGCAAAGGTCTCTTGTAAGGTATCATTACAAAGCTTATAATCGGAGTGTTCATCCTATTTGTATGTATGTGTCATTCTTGTATCTGAAGCTAGAAATACGAAGTATAACTCTGAAGTCGTATTGTAAATATGCAAAGTGTGGGCCATTAACAGTGGTTTGGAAGCTTGATGGTTCCCATTGACTAGGATAATTGGTTGTAAATGGCTCTGTTTACTTGCAAATCTCCCTGGGTACCTGCAGGCCAGCCCTGGAAGAAAGAGGTCTCACAGGACATGTGACCATATCACCTGGTACTGGAATGCATCTTAAACCTGGTGCTTTTCCATTTAGAAGGGGTGGGAATCCAGAGAGACAAAGGGTTCCTGCCTTGGGCCAAAGCTATAAAAGGGGGTGGAGCAGAACAAGGGGGGCTGCCAGTCATGAGAATCCCCTAGTTACCACCAGAGTTGGAACTAACAAGGACTGTACCAGGGGAAAGGATTGGGCCCAGACTAGGAAGGAGTCTAATCTGTGAAAAGTATCAGAGGGGTAGCCGTGTTAGTCTGGATCTGTAAAAGCAGCAAAGAATCCTGTGGCACCTTATAGACTAACAGACGTTTTGCAGCATGAGCTTTCGTGGGTGAATACCCACTTCTTCTTGCATCCGAAGAAGTGGGTATTCACCCACAAAAGCTCATGCTGCAAAACGTCTGTTAGTCTATAAGGTGCCACAGGATTCTTTGCTGCTTTTACAGATCCAGACTAACACGGCTACCCCTCTGATACTTTTCACAGATTAGACTCCTTCCTAGTCTGGGCCCAATCCTTTCCCCTGGTACAGTCCTTGTTAGTTCCAACTCTGGTGGTAACTAGGGGATTCTCATGACTGGCAGCCCCCCTTGTTCTGCTCCACCCCCTTTTATAGCTTTGGCCCAAGGCAGGAACCCTTTGTCTCTCTGGATTCCCACCCCTTCTAAATGGAAAAGCACCAGGTTTAAGATGGATTCCAGTGCCAGGTGATATGGTCACATGTCCTGTGAGACCTCTTTCTTCCAGGGCTGGCCTGCAGGTACCCAGGGAGATTTGCAAGTAAACAGAGCCATTTACAACCAATTATCCTAGTCAATGGGAACCATCAAGCTTCCAAACCACTGTTAATGGCCCACACTTTGCATATTTACAATACGACTTCAGAGTTATACTTCGTATTTCTAGCTTCAGATACAAGAATGACACATACATACAAATAGGATGAACACTCCGATTATAAGCTTTGTAATGATACCTTACAAGAGACCTTTGCATAAAGCATATTCCAGTTCCATTAAATTCAAACTCATAAGCATATCTCCATAATACCTATGGAGTGCAACATCACAGGGAGTTATTCACACACAGTAATCATTCTTCCTTTATGCACCAACCTTGTTCCCCAACATACCACTGAGGATAATGAAAACAGAAATGTTCATGAAACATCAGAGAAGAGAAGCTCTCTATGTGATGAGAAAGGGAAGCAATTACTAAAGATATCTAACTACTTGATTCTGTTTCCAAAGGGCCAGCTTTATTTCTGCTTTTAGGCTCAATCCCACAGAAACTTGCTACTGAGCATTCTACTTACCATTATGACTAGTCCTACAGAATGCAACCAAGCGAAAACAACCTTCTCCCAGGATAAGGTTCTTGCCTGATGCTAGCAAGTACGTTCAATGGAGTGAACTCACCAGCCAGCTCACCACTCATGCCCTGTATGGCCTTGCAGTGACTCCACCTCAGTTCTCCCCCTCTCCCCAAACAGCTGTTTGGCTCTCTAACAACTGGCCATTTCTCACAACTCCAGTCAGGTCATTTATAATATCACCTTTTCAAGGGTAACACAGGTCAAAACTCCCTGTAATTGGGTTGTCAGCCCTGACCTCAGTCTGGGATCTATAGTTCTTGTCCCCTCTTTCTCAGACAGGCTCTTCCACCCCCCTTTCTGGGGATGGTAGGGGAACTCAGGCCCACTGGCTCCTCTGGGACCCTATATTTAAGGAACTAAAACCTGCTCCTTACAAGCCCTTGCTGCTGCTGCCTACCTCAATTTGTCCACAGACAGCTTTTGCAAGACTACTTCCTCCAGTTGTCGTGCATGTATCGCTCTCAAAGTCTGACTCCTTGTACAGCTTCCAGCCAATCTGTTGCTAGGGAGCTGCTCTGGCAGCCACCTGGAACCCCTGACACTCTCTCCCTTTCACAGCCACTTTGACTATAAGCTTCCTACTGCAGCTCTCCTCCCTTTATGGGAGCCACCCACTCTTATTCTCCCTAGCTGGGTCTAATCCTGTCTCCCCTCAGCCCATTCTGTGGCATCTGATTGGGCACTCCAGATGCCCATAACCCTGTCACTGCCAGCATGGGATTCATGCACCCCATCACATTGTGCTATACTGCTCTATTTATGTGCTTGAAATAAGTCCTGCTACTTAACTCTTTCACAAACAGAGACCCAGCTCTTGCATTTTTAACAATCACAGAAGTTAGATTAAATGATTTAATTACAAATAATGTATAGAATACAGCTAGAGAGCTAAATGTACACCACATGTATAAACACATTTTTAATTACTTTAGCTTTTTCTTTGCTTGCTAATTTACCTTTTTCTCCGACACATAATTTTGCTCTCAGAGGTTCTGATAAAAACCATAGAATTTCTAAGAGAAGCACATACCTGTTGGAAACCCTCAAAATACATTCCACTGGAGGGCAATTTTAACTTTGAACTGTCCCTTATAAAAGGCAGTGGTGCTTTAAACTGGCAAGGCAATGAAGCATATGCATCAAGCTGCACTGGGTTACTTTAGGTCAATTCATAGCATGTGATGTGACCTAACTTGACATAACAGCACAAAGCCATGTGTGCATATAGCTCAACTGGCGTGCATTTTCGGAGACACTCTCTATTTTTGAAATTCTTCCTTTTCAGTGTTGCCTCTTGTTTGGGATCAGAATGAAAAAAGTTTGGGAAAAAATAGGGCACATTTTCGAATAGCAGCTAAGCTTTTTTCCTTTATTCAAGACCCCTCACATTTACTGCTTTAAGTCTTCATTACTCCCTATTGAAAGACTGCCCCTAGCTTTGATCTCCTACCCTGGGTTTTTGTAGGCATGTTTGCTTATTCCTCTACAAGACCATTGAGAATTAATAGAGATGAAACAAAAAGCTTTTCTAAAATTATAAAGCATATGAGCAAGTACTAGGAAAGTGAAAGAGACCAAGGTCTGAGGGAGCATATTACACACCGATGTATCAGAAAAGTAATGTTAGAAATTGCACAAAATTTGAAGTATCAATTGATTTTCAGCTATTTTGTTTCAGAATGTATTTAATTGTTAAGTCTTACCCCTTCAGTTGCTGATGCAGGATTTTAACATGCCAGGTTAGCCAATGCAAGACAAATGAGAGAACAACTGCTCCTATTCTACCTGACTTATTCACTTGAAAAAAAATCTAATCAATAAGGTGAACAAAAGGAGTTTTCTCAAATCTCATCCTCTCTGTTGTACTGAATCCCGACCATTCTCTTAAACAAACTTGCCAAAAAAAATAACAAACATGCTTCTGCATTTTATAAACAAGTCAGCGAGCTCTTAGTTCTCACACCCCCTCTCCTTGGAAAATAAATATGCTATGTGATTGTATATTTTATAATAATTAGCCTGCAATTATCACTCCTTCACCTGTTGCTCTTGCAGCTCCCAAGAACTTCTAACTTGACAATTAGCAGGTTCTGGCCAATCCCCAGCTGTTAGGGAGTTGTGAAGCAGACTTTCTAATAAAGGCATTAACTCTTTTATGGCAGAGTGTGGGGAAGCAGCCCTTCCACTAAAGCAGTAGTTCTCAACCAGGGGTCTAAGGCCCCCTAGGGGGCCGTGAGAAGGGGGTACACCAAGTAGGGCCAACATTAGACTCACTGGGGCCCTCAGCAGAAAGCTGAAGTCCCACTGCATGGGGCTGAAGCCCAGGGCCCTGAACCCCGCCACCCTGAGCAATGTGGCTTCATGGGGCTCCTGTGGCAGGGCCCCAGGCAGTTGGCCTGCTTGCTACCCCCTAACACCGGCCTGGCTTTTATATGCAAAAGAACAGTTATTGTGGCACAGATGAGCCATGGAGCTTTTGTAGCATGTTGGGGGGTGCCTCAGAAAGAAAAAGGTTGAGAACCCCTGCCCTAAAGGAATTGACCTATCACCCATCAAAATCATAATCCATCTTTGGGGAGAAAAACCCATAAAAATAAATCTATATAATGCCAAAATTAACATTGTTCCATAGCTAAGGTAACTGGGCCTTGGTCCTGTTGCCCCTTTGACACAAGCAGTTAGCCAGTATTGGGGCCTTGCAGGGCTGTTTGCCTTTGGAGGAAACATTAATTATTTGAGTCAGAATGTACACAAAGTCCTGTACCCCTGAAATACAGTAGAAACAACAGCAGGCAGCTTCCTTGCTCATAAATCCCCAAGACTACCTCTCCCTTGAGTTCGTGACCAAGAAACTCTGGCTCTGTTCTGCTCAGGGTGACTCTCACTGCTGCTTCTTTCACTTTCTGCTGTGTTTTGTGGCTCTGTCATCTACCATACACACCAACTCAAAACTTAGCCCCTGCCTTTGCAACCAGGGAAACCCTTATTTATCTATGTGACTTAGCTTTCTTTCAAGCCTTGACAAGTAGCTAATTGCCTTGGATGGTAGCTTCTGTTGCTTCCAAATATCTCACTAGAGGGAGGGGATTAATTGCCCTACCATTTAGCCTGAAAGAAGAATGCTTAGCACATGACTCAGCTTTAACCAGGTCTGTGATTGTCTTTGTATCAAAGGTTCACTGTAACACCTTCCAGCATAACAATACATACACTTCATTACAGCTTCACAGTACACATTTAAAGCACATGAGGATTCTGTTTTTCCCTGACACCTTCTAAAAAGTGACAGTCAGGATAAGTTATAGACTGACATATTTAAAAGATTATTTGAGATCACATTTTGTGCCTCATGAAGGCTTGTCTTCTTTTCTGTTTTGTCAGAAAGAAACCCCACCTCCCACATCATTGAAATCTGAAGCCAATCTCTCTGTAATTTCCTATAATTGGATCCCCATTGCAAAGCAGTGAACAGCTGTCTGTGCAAAGATGCCCTTGGCCTCTGGGCTATCCATCCCTTAGGATAGAGGGCCTACATGGACTTTTACAGCCAGCCTGGGGTGGGGTTAGTCACAAGCCCTCCATCACTTAAACAATGCAAAACTCAGCAAAAGCAACACTCCCACACATGCCCCAAAGAGCAGTAAGGAGAGGTGACAGGGACCGACACTCCTAACCTGCCTCAGTCAGCCTCAGCCACAAAGGGAGCCAAGAACTAACTGATTATTGTTATTGACAATGTATTTAATATTTTATTACAGTAGCACCCAGAGCCTCCCAATAAGAATCAGTGCTCCTTTGTGCTAGGCAACATAGGTCCACAAATACCTGTGAACCCCACAAGATCTATAGCCAGCTAGGGGCTGCAGAGGAAGATGAGATCTCTGCTTATTAAATGACCCCCTGAATCCTGACCTTCCCCCTCACACTATGAAGTCACCACTGTAATCTGAACTTCCTGCTAGTGAGGAAAGGTGGCTTCACTGATGCTCATTTAGGAAGACTAGAAAGCTTATGTGTGGCTTTATCAGTCATTAGTAATACAGCTCCCAGACCCATGCCAACAAAACATGCTCACAGTACACTATTGTATATTCACTCTCCCTTGTGTTTATCTGCATACCCCCTTTGCATGTAGCTCAGGAGCATTCTCTTCCGTTAGGCCAAGAGAACTTGAAAATAGTGGTGACAAATTCAATAATTCTGTTGTCTTATGAAGCCAGTAATCCAATGGCTGATATGTACTATTTGATGATTACTATGCAAAGAGTTTAGTAGACATATTGTTATGAAAGAGGGGCTAATGGGCCAAATATCATTAAGGGTCTTGGAAGCCAAGATGATCATAGACCTTATTAAAATAAATGAGTGCTAGGCATTCAAATGGCACTCCTTTGAATAGTAAAAACAGCTGCTTAAAAAGGAGGAGCCTGATGCCTAGATCTACCTGGTGAGACTATGCATGACTCAGAGAGGAGCATGGAGCTTAACAGAGTTTCCTATATTTCAAATACATAAAGCTGGGATAAAACTATTGTGTGGGATGCAACAGAAGAGACTGCACTTGCTGAGATCCTGTGTTTTGCTGTGAGTTTGTGTGTCTTTGTAGATATATTGTTATGAAAGACTAAGAGTGTGCTGATTCTCTGTCACTGGTTTCTCATTCATGCTGCAACCACCCTGCACCAGCAGCTTGGCTAATTGGGAAAGTGTATCCCTACTCAAAAACTGAACATAACATTAGGACCCTCATGCAACCCAATTACTTTTCTTTCCTGTGATTGCCAGCAGACTTCTTACTGAGGGGAACAAATTTCCTTGAAGCAGCTACTCAGCCTAAAGAGAATTAAGGAATTCTGGTTCTCTGACTCCAAAATGACATTTGATAAGTTACTCCTCAGTGAAGCATAACTCACAGGGTTAGTCAGTCAGCAGCCAGGTCATTCCCTAATTGCACATGAGAGAAGGTTTATTGCCTCCACGATGACAACCTTGGCAGTTTCTCCAAGATACTACCCAAGGGAGTATCTAGTTCTACCCTGTTGAAATCAGATGTAAAATTACAGTATCTGGTGTGCAGAAATCTAAGTAGATTAAACCGGACTAGAATTAAAAGACTGACACCCCATGCAATACTTTAACATGAAGCAACATCCATGGAATATTTGACATCTGGAGCTCTTCTATGTGGAATTTTCATTTTAAAACAATTCAGGTTTCTGTTCAAAATAAATTAATTTGATATAACTTTGCCATGCTAAACTGGCTGACTCTAAGGAGGGCTAAATTGTTATAGTGGGGATTCTGTCTGGTGTAGTGAGAAAGTCTCTGACTGTTCTTTCCTTACAAGGCAATGATTCCCCCCCGCCATTGTTGGCTGGATATCTGTCAGGCTGAATATTAAACTCTCTTAGACAAGTGGAGGAGACACCATTTGTCCAGGGTAATGACATGTCCAGGGTAATGATGTACAAAATGCAGCAAATCTAAATTAAAACTATTAGTCAGAGATGGAAAAGTAATTGTTGCAGTGATGAGCTGTAGCATGTCAAACCAGCAACTAAAGCTCACAGTGAGGTGGGTTTTACTAGTACTGCCGTGTCTGCTCCTAATTAACTGGAAATGGTAGAACTAGGAACTTTGCCAACAGTGTTCAAAAGAATAGAATCCATTGTCTTGCAGCCTTTTCCTTCCTTTTGCTTAACATTTATTTTTATTAATAATAATGTCATTCTGAAGAGTAGAATTGTACTAGTTTAAGTCCAAAATAAGTTATAAAAACAAAAGGAACCATTGTGATCATATAGTCTGGGGCTAGTCAATTATTTTTTGTCAAGGTCCACATTTCTTGATTAAGGTATAGTCTATACGTCAGAGAAACATTTTTTACATGGCAGTAATAATAGGTAAATAAAAACATTTTGTGGTCCATTCAAAAGCATCTGGTGGTCCAGATTTGGCCCATTGGCCGCCAATTGACTATCCCTGATAGTCTGACCTCCTATATAACACAGACCATATGACTTCCCTGCATAGCTTCCTCTTTGAACAAGAGCAGATCTTTTAGGAAAGCATCCAATCATGATTTTAAAATTTCTATTTATGGAGAATCCATCACAACACTTGGTAAGTTGTTTCAATGTTTAATTACCCTCACTGTTAAAAATTTGTGTCTTATTTCTAGTCTGAGTTTGTCTAGCTTTACCTTCCATCCATTGGAGCTTGTTAATACCATTGTCTGCTAGATTGAAGAGCCCTCTATTATCAAATTTCTGTTCTCCATATAGGTATTTAGACAGTGTTCAAGTCACCCCTGAACTGTCTCTTTGTTAAATTAAACAGCTTGAGCTCCTTGAGTCTCTTTCTCTAAGGCATGTTTTCCAATCCTTTAATTTTTCTTGTGGCTTTTCTCTAAATTCTCTCCAATTCATCAATGCCCTTCTTGAATTGTGGACACTGGAGTTGGACCTAGTATTCCAATAGTAGATGCACAGTTCCAAATACAGGCAACATAACTTGATCTGGGCAAATAACGGATTTTTAGGCTCACTAGCAATTCTGAAAAATCTAAGCAGTTTTGTTTCAGGTCAAACCAAAGATGACACTTGTTCAAAATATTCAGTGAATCAAAAACTTGAATTTTTGTGAGTCAAGTTAAAACAAAAGGTATTGTTTGTTAAAAATATATATATATATATTTTTAAATTTCAGACATTTTGACAAAAGCAAAGGAGTACTAGATTCACAAAGTGGTAGGTGGCATCAGCCCACCTTTATTAGCTTTAATCCAGTGGTTAGTGTACTTCCCTGGGATGTGGGAGGCCCATGTACAATTCCCAATTCTGAAAGTACTTGAACTTCCATATTACAAGTACTTCCATATTACAGGAAAGTAGTTTTGCCCCTGGGCTATGCGATGCTCTGCTGCAGTGTTTTCTCAACCTCCCCTTTGAAGTTCTTCCACTTTGTGTAAATAATTAAATACTCATGGGAGAATGTTTTTTATTTTGAGTCTCCCTCATTGGCAGCAAGTACCCTAACCAGCAGACTACAAAGTCATTCACATTCACTTTCTCTGCCCAATGACCATTCACTGTCATTCACAGTGGCAATTCATAGTCATTTATAATGACAATATATAGCCATTGGGCCAATGAGAGAGACTGGGAATGACTCTATAGGCTGCTGGTTAGGGTACTCACCCAGGCTGTAGGACAGAGGTGGGCAAACTACGGCCCGCGGGACCGTCCTGCCAGGCCCTTGAGCTCCTGGCCGGGGAGGCTAGCCAGCCCCTGGCCCCTCCCCCGCAGCCTCAGCTCGCTGTGCCACCAGCGCTCTGGGCGGCGGGGCTGTGAGCTCCTGACAGGCAGCACGGCTGCGAGAGCCACAGGTGTAGTGTATTAAATTGCTCCCTATAGGAATGTGCTACTTACAGTGTACTACTTAAGGCTTCGAGTCTTGGTCTCTGAGCGGCATGGTAAGGGGGTGGGAAGCGGGGGGGTTGGATAAGGGGCAGGAGGTCCCGGGGGGCAGTCAGAAGACAGGGAGCAGTTGGATGGGGCGGAGATTCGGGAGGGGGGTGGTCGGGGAATGGGGAACGGGGGGGTTGGATAGGCATGGGAGTCCCGGGGGGCCTGTCAGGGGGCGGGGGTGTGGATAGGGGTTGGGGCAGTCAGGGGACAGAGAGGAGGGGGGGTTGGATAGGGGGTGGGGTCTTGGGGGGGCAGTTTGGGGTGGGGGGATCCTGGGAGGGGGCAGTCTGGGGACAAGGAGCAGGGGGGGTTGGATGGGTCGGGGGTTCTGAGGGGGAAAGTCAGGGGGCGGGAAGTGGGAGAGGGTGGATAGGGTGCAGGAGCCAGGCTGTTTGGGAAGGCACAGCCTTCCCTACCCAGCCCTCCATACAGTTTCGGAACCCCGATGTGACCCTCAGGCCAAAAAGTTTGCCCACCCCTGCTGTAGGAGCTTCAAGGTCCAATTACTATTATTTATACAAAGTGGAAGAGCTTTGACAGGAGAGATTTAGAAAGCCCAGTAGCTGGGGTACTGTCCTGTACTATGAAGGACCAAGATCCTTTCCACAACAGCCAGAGTGGTGAATCAAACCTGAGTATCCCAGAGCAGAGCAGAGCACCCTTGCCACTTACTTACCTGTTTATAAAGGAGGTATCCTGGTCCCTGAGAGGTCTACCACTTCTGAGATCCTTTTCCAGTCCCCCTTTCAAGAAGCAGGCCCATGCCACCGCTTCTTTTTGTGACAGGATTGTGCACTCCAACCTCTCCCTGGCTGGTTCTCCAGGTTAAACCTTCCTCAGTGTGAACTGTTACCTAGCAGGTCTAAGTGGGCTTGGACACTGGGAAAGTTATCTTTTGGAAGTCTGTGGTCAGTAATAGTCTGCAGTGATACAGAAGCAGTTTCTCTGTAATGAAGTATGATGTATTTGCCCAAATGTTACACAGAGCTGAGAGAAATCAATTTAAAAACAACAGAGAGGTCTATATGCATATTGTTTTATCTATGCTTAGCATTCCCTTCAAGCCCCAGATAGACATACCTTAGCTTTCACGTGCTCTGTTCTTTCTGGGCACCAGCCTGTGTGCTGCAGACCTTTACTCTTACAGCAGTCAGTCTGTGTGTGAGCCATGCTGCAAATTCTCTGTGGTCCCTGTCAGCTTCTAGCTAACCTGACCCTTTCCCCCTCCCTTTCTGCTAGAGGCACCTTTTTAACTCCTCAGCATCTTTTGATCTCAGCCCTAGCCTTGGGAAAAGAGAAATATCCTAACATAGATGGTTCCAGACAGGTAGGTTCTTTCCCCAACTGATGGTCCAGCCATTGTTGTCTTAATTCCTATGAAGTTGGTACCAAAGAGGCTGTCTTACCTGTCTCTTTGTTTTAGCCTTCTTGGGTACCTTAACAGCTTCTCTTTACAGCCTCCTTTGATTTGACTATATGCTTTCAGTTAGGCAGCAGTATAAAATTGAACAGGGAAACAAAGTATTTCATTACATTCCTAAGAAATAATACAGACATTGCTCCTGCTTGTCACAAGAGTTTCCCCTCCTTCCCCTGCCCCCAAGAGTTTTATGAATCTTGTCTTCCTATGCTTTTGTCAATATGCCCCAATTGAAATATTTTGATTCTAAATGAAAAATTGTTACAACTGTACTGAAATGGTTTGATTTTTTTCAGTTTGGTCAAAACTATTCAGCAAACTCAACACAAAATTAGAAAACAGTTTTGGGTTGACCAAAACTATTTGCCCAAAAAGTTTTGGCCAGCTTTAAATACAACCGCCCTACACCTACCTGATATTCCCGTTTCATACACCCAAGGATTGCATTGACTCCACCACGTCACAATGGATGCTTGTGGTCAGCTCAGTAACCACCATGACCCTCAAGTCCTTTTCAGAATTACTGTTTCCCAAGACAGAGTCCTCCTCCAGTAAGTAGGGCCTTCCTTCTTTGTTGTAGATGGATGACTTTACATATTATTTACTTGTGCCAAGCTTATCAAGCAATGCAGATTGCTCTGAATGGGTGTCCTGTCTTCTTCATTATTTACCACTCCTTCAGTTTGTTTGTCATCTGCAAATTTTATCAGTAATTATTTTACGTTCTTCCAGGTCATTCCCCATTTACAGTTACATTTTAAGACCTGATATTAAATGGATTAAAAACAGGCTAGGTGCCATGTTGATTTTGATTAAGAAACTATGTCATGTAGTAACAAGTCAAATACCTTCCATGAGTCTAAGAATGTTACATTGGTTGATAAAGTTAATAATGTCAAACAGGATTTTTTTTATATTATTTTTTTTTAAACATTATCTTTAGCATATTACTGAAAGGGTTTCACATTGTTGTGAACATTCTTTAATCTCTATTCATCACTCTTTTGCATATAAAATACTCTGTAGATGGGGAAAAAAATGTACAGGCACCTATGTGGTTTTCATCAAATTCACTGGAAATGGTCATACTAGAACCTGAGCTTGTTTTGGCTAATTCTTAATTTCTTCATGCATATCAAGAATGACCATAGGAAAACATTGCTGTTTGACAGGGTCAAGCATCCACACAAATATTTACAGAAACAAACTTTGAAATATATCCATCAACATGGGAAGTATCTCTGTGTTTGTGTATACAGTAGGGAAAGAACAGGTCAGTTTCATATCATAGGTCAACAAGGCAGCTCTGCTTTAGAGTCTGCTCATTCTGATGCTAACAGGCCAATCTCTTCTGCTGCCTCTGCCTCATCTGCTTCCTTGGTGCCACTGAACATTCTTAGGTAAAGGGACAAAGTGCAAGCTATACATATTTTCATGCTAAAATGAAGGAAATAATTTCAATCTGCAAAGCTGGAACTATTGGTGCTGGAAGTCATTCAACAGTAGTAGGTTCTCAGTAGTGCTACATGAAGAATTAAACTAGGAGAAAGCAAAATATTAAATTACAAGGACTTGAGGGATAAAGTTATTCTTCTCTTTCCTTTCCTGTAATGATGCTTATTAAACAAGCATCTAGAGCCAAAAAACAGTGGTGGAAAAGCCCTTGTGTGAATTTTCATTTAAATTGGAAACCAAATTTCAATTCAACCATATCATCTATATATTCAATAAATGTTGGACCACCTGGGCTACACTAGCACAATGTTTGTTCAAAGCACAATTTAGACTTAATTGCTTGAATTATATATATATATTCTTGTCCAGTCCCTGCCACCAAGAGGGGAAAGATTTCACAAAGAAATTAATGCATAATTTCAGATGTTTTTGAAATTTTTGTGTTCTACTAGCAAACATTTTGCCAACAGAAAAAGAATCAATATTAGATTAATGTTTTGCTGTATTTGTTAAGAATTATTTGCTCTGCTCTACATATATAAACTTCCACTGCTAATATGTCTTTACTTGTGACTGAATCCAATATACAGTGTACGGTGCCAACAACCAGCTGTCAGATAAAATGTGTGTGTGGTAAAACAGACTCCATGGAGAACTACGGTAACAATATCAAAGGCCTTAATACAGGAGTGAAAAAATCCTGTTCTTTGGCTCTGATGAGCCTTATCACCATAACAGGGTTTACCTTCCAGATAAGAGAGGTGTTTGTCCTCTTCTTGAAGAACGGCAGCACAGGCCAAATGGGAAACCCTTTGAGTACGGAACAGCTCCCAGGCACAGTCATGAATATTATAAGAGAGAGACACATGCAACAAAGACTTAAACAGAAGGAGTGATTTGTGTTGCAATGTCCAAAAAAGAAGTGTATTCAAGAATAAAACAGGTACAACAGGAAGACATACACATCTGATAAGAGAGAGAAGCTTTTTGTCCTTAATACATTGGAAACATTGTCCAAGAACAGTTAATCTTTGGGAAATATTACCCGTTTCAAGGTCAGTAATGGATTATCAGTCTTCTGAGCACCAGTCTGCCTGTTTGAGCTGCCATTTCTAGAGGGAAAAGAGTTGGTACACTGATGGTATCTCATTTATCCACCTACAAGACAATCTATTTAATAGGAACTGGATGTTGCCTGTACTCAAATGCAGTAAATTCAGTCCTTTAGGTTGCCTTCTTGTTATACAGCACTGGTGCTGGTTTCCTTCTATGTAAGCAATCTTCCAAATAAAATATTGGATATTTTTACAGTTTGATGCTTTAGAGCCCAATCTTGCTCTAAGGACTCATCACTGAAATCAAGAAGAGTTTTTCCCAAGTAAGGAGAGAATGGTCTAGCCATTAACATCCTTTATCATAGTTCAAAATATTATCAGCATTAACCCTTTGGGAATTAGTGTTACTGCAATTTTAGGTCCACAAACTCAACAGAAGATACTGCCATGAAGATTAGCTGTTCCTCATTCCAACCTCACCTATCTCCATCTCTTCCCTCAAAACTGTGAAAAACCTTTGAGATCCATCCGAGCTTCCATGGCATCACAGGTATGGATATGCCACCACAGAACTGAGCATGGAAAAAGATAAGATAACTGGGGTCTCATGCCAGTAGGAGGAAACAGGACAATGACCCCACCCCATCCTCTTATATGTACACAATAGCCAGCCAGAATTCCAGTCCTTCCCTATGTGATGTTGTAGTGCCTCACTGCCCCTTACTACAGACCCTGCACCATTTGTACAATATAGCACTAAAAGATTAGCCAGTGTCCTGAAAAATTTGCAGCATCACAAAAAATAAAACATATCTGACACAGCAGTTTCTATACCTATACTTTAATCAGAAAGCCCAAAACAAAGAGGTACTGAATATTTATAGCTCATTGTTTGTAAACCTTGCAGGCTAGGACTATAACAGGGTTTAAAAGAGAACTAGATAAATTCATGGAAGTTAAGTCCATTAATGGCTATTAGCCAGGATGGGTAAGGAATGGTGTCCCTAGCCTCTGTTTGTCAGAGGGTGGAGATGGATGGCAGGAGAGAGATCACTTGATCATTACCTGTTAGGTTCACTCCCTCTGGGGCACCTGGAATTGGCCACTGTTGGCGGACAGGATACTGGGCTGGATGGACCTTTGGTCTGACCCAGTATGGCCATTCTTATGTTATGTTGCACTGGGCTTGGGTAATAGCCAAAATTTGTACAAAGAGTAACTATTGTATACAAGTATATTACAAAAATAATTCACGCATCTGCTGAACCAAGAGGACTGGAGACTAATTTTATAATGTGCAAGATTTGATTTTACCTAATCACATTTCTGGGCTAAAGCAATCTTTGAATTATACACAAGAATTTGGAAGTACCTTAAATGATGAGCTGAGGCTTGGTCTACACTTAAAAATTAGATCAACATAGACACTTGATGCCATATCCCTGACCAAAGTAGTTACCCTCAGTGTAGATGCAATTATGTCGACAGAAGAATGATACTTATATTTGGGGAGGTGGTATTCCTACACCAACAAAAAAAAACCCTCCTTCCATGTAGGCTAGGAGGTTATGCTGGCGTAGCTAAGCCTGCATAGTCTCTGTAGTGTAGACACACCTGAAATAGAACTTTAGGGAACAAAGAATATCACATATTTCATTCAGTAGCAGAAAGGAAGAGAGAAAAATGAAAGCTTCCATCATGTACCAAGCCACCAAAGTGTCACATCTATCATAAATTAAGGGTTTATAATACTCCTAAATTCACAAGTAAGTTGGATTATTGCAAGCACAGTAACCTCTTTTTAACTTTGTACTTCATGTAATAAGAGTATTATCTGCAATCTATTTTTGATTGAAATCCAAGTTTTCTATCATAAGAGTCTTATGACAACTGAAACATGTATTATCAGCATTTTGCTGACCCTTACTGCCCTTTTATTCACGAGAAGAACATTCAGTAGACATTCCCAAATACTTTTATGACATTTAGCAAATCATTTCACCATTAAAGGGCACATTTCTTTTCTCTGAGAGTAGCTGGAAGAAAATTATATTGAAAGCATGAGCATGGAAAGAAAAAGTTTAGCTGATCTTAATATGCAGTAAAATCAAAACAAATCGGTGCCAACAAGTACAAATAATGAAGTATCAGACATTATGTTGGAGGATAGGGTGAAGAAAGAAGAAGGAGAATTTGAGAGGAAGAAAGTAACAAGTAAAAGGAACAGAGAGAATTTCAGAGGGATTTGAGAAAACAATGGGCTATTTTCTATCCAGGAATAAGCCTTCATGCCTCCAAGTAAAAGATAGGATGAGTTACCCAAACCAATATAAAGACTCCAAACCAATAAACTAACTCTCCATCCCTTCCAGCTCCAACCAACTAAAAATGTACATCCAGTCTGTGCTTGGAGTATGAATTGAGTCTCTTTGTTCTTGAGATATAACTTGCTCATTTATCTACTCTGTGGTCTTGACAAAGAATGAGGAGCATGGCTGAAATTTCCCCCCCGAAATATACTCGCCTGAGACAAAACCCTATTATATGAGACTAAAAATATCTGTGCTGCCACAAACCCAGGGTCATGTTTCCTGGGACACTTTGCTTCCTCACTTCACCAGCAATCCTGAAAAAGAACAAGCAACCCTCTTCTTCTCTAAGAAGAGCTCTGTTTAAATTCAAAAGTTTGTCTCTCTCGCCAACAGAAATTGGCCGAGTAAAAGATATTACCTCACCCACCTTGTATCTCTGATATCCTAGGACCAACATGCTTACAACACTGCATCCATCAGTTCAAAATGGCTAATACCAAGGGAATAACACACTCTACTATATCTCCCATGGAGATTTTGTATTTGTTTTTTTTATCCCTCCCCCCACAATCTGATTTAAAAGCAATGCATAGAGGAAGATTGTTTGCTCTCAGAAAATTTAGTTCCTGGGAATTGGGAGGTATGAAAAGAGGGAGTGGAAGTGAGACAGGCAGTGGGTAAGAAGAACAATAGAGTAACTGGAGATTAATATACTCTGTGCTCCAGTCCCTCAGTAAAGACCATTAATGTGAGCCCCTCAGTAGGGGCTAGAATTCTAAAGCAATAATTATGGGTGCTTTTCCCTTTCTAGTGTGTTTCTGAAGACTACCTACTACTGGATTCACAAAGAGATAAATATTATAATCTGCATTTTTACAGATGAGTTACTGAAGATTAAGCGCTAATAACATAAGAACGGCCATACTGGGTCAAAAAAAAAAAAGGCCCATCTAGTCCAGTATCCTGTCTTCTGACAGTGGTCAATGTCAGGTACCCCAGAGGGAATGAACAGAACAGGTAATCATCAAGTGATCCATCCCATTGCCCTTTCCCAGCTTCTGGCAAAACCGAAGCTAGGGACCCCATCCCTGTCCATCTGGCTAATAGCTATTGATGGACCTATCCTCTGTGAATTTATCTAGTTATTTTTTTAACCCTGTTATAGTCTTGGCCTTCACAATATCCTCTAGCAAGGAATTCCAAAGGTTATGCCATAGTCAAACATGAAGTCTACAGCAGTGTAAGAACATGAACCCAGATGTCCTGAGCCAAGTCCAGTTCTTTAACTACAAGCCCATCTTTCCTCTCCATGATGCTTACATTTTACCCTTGGGAGCACAGGAATTCCCATTAGTACTCATTCCAGCACCTGTCATCTGTGCAAGCAAAAGAGATTATAGTTAATGAAGAGAGCTTCATTTCTTCATTGCCATATTTTCCTGTTACTGGAGATGGGCATGGATTTCTTAGCTAAAAATTGTTGCTGAAGGAAACAAGATAGAGAGAGAGTACAGAACACTTATTGCAAGGGCTAGTTCAAATTTTCGTAAAACAATACTGTGATGTTAGCAGACCACTCACCAGCTCATGCCAAGGTCCCCATGTCTTAGTTGAACACAATCTGTCTGGTTCATTTGTGGGTTAATATTGATAGAATAGGTATTAGAATTATAAGAAAGTGTGTGGTGTATTGAATGCTTGTGAATTGCTGCATGCATTAATCTTACTTTTAATATCTGTGTTCCATATTGCAATATATTTGAGCAGTTGTATTGTGAGTCTCTGTGACTATATGAATTGCCATACAGGAGAGGGATATTAATTAGTGTGAAAAGCTGCTCTCCTACAGAAAATTGATATGCCCCTCCTGAAAGAGGAGACCCATGATGGGCTCTGGTTGGATCTTACAACTGGAAACTCCCTATATCTGGACTAAGAAACCATCAACAAAAAGACTAAACACTTATTTTTCTGCTTTCCTCCCTGTGAAGATGTCTTGCAAGTGGATGCCAGCTCAGTTTGAAGCTCAGCACATTGCAGGAGGGGGATAAAAACCCCAAACCAAAGGAAATAAGCATCTCTATGCAGCTTGGATTCTGGGGGGAGGGTAAGGTGTTTCTAAGCATAAGCACGAGATCCCCAGCTGCTTAGCCTGGATTAACCCTGCAAGTCAAATAGAACTTGCTGATTATAGAAGCCTATATTACCTTTTGAAACCTAAGACAAACTCATTTATGTATCTATGTTTGTTTACTTTAACCTCATAAATAACTCTCTAATTTATTTTTCCTATTTAATGAATAAAGTTTACTATAGGATTGACTACAAGCATTGTCATTGGTGTGAGACCCCAAGCACAATTGACCCAGGGTAAGTGACTGTTCCTTTGGGATTAGGAGTAACCTGACTATTGCTGTGATTCTTGGTTTAAAGGGCCATCTATCAGAAATACACTCATGTGGGTGGCAAGACAGACTGGAGTACCCTGGGTAACTATTTATGACTCTGTATTAAGGATGTTGAAATGCTTGAGGAGTTTGCACTGTGTGCAGGTGGTCGTTGAAATCTAAATTTAAAACTCACAGCCAACTTGGGGTTTGTGCCCTGGTTTTCAAACAGTCTGCCCTGAGAGGTTGATACTCATGCTCTCGTGTCACTGTAGGGAGAAATACAAATACAGCCACAGAGAAAATATTTGTAGTATTGCCTTGCTGTGTCTGATTTAGATACATATACTTTTTGGTCCTTGGAGACAATAAATATTAAAGACCTGAGGGTGAAGACATCACAGGATTGGACCCTGGACCATTGTCATCCCTGTCATGGAACACACTCAGTAAGTATTAAATTAAGGACTATCTGTGCTTCTAATATTTTTTGTATCAAACAATATTCTATTACAATTCTGACTCTTTTGAACTTTCTATTGGATAATGAACTTAGCTTAGCAATTACTGGCTTTGTTTGTCATGCTTGTATTGACACTGCCTTTGATGTTCTTTCAGGCTAACTTACTTGTCCTTTTCTTAACATTTTGAATAGGAGTGCTCTGATTTTACCAACCTGAGAACACAGCCCATATCAACAAACCAGGATGTTAGAGAGGGAATATACTGTGCTTCATCTTGATCAGAGGCCTTTTCCTTAATATCAACTGTAAACTGGATTATCCTGAAAGATATACTACGGTTCTTGCAGACAATGGTGAAAGCTGTCAAGATGTAAACAATGCAAGCTGGGTCCTGTTTTCTCAATGGGTTGTCCCCTCAGTGTTAAAGAGGACAAGGGGAAGCAAGATGCATTTGTCCCACGGAACATATTTTGGACCCCCACCTTTTATCGCTAGTATGTTGCAGACTTCCAGGCAAATGAATGCTTAGCAAGTTGTCTATACAGAAAATACAGTATGTCTCTATTTTCCTAAGGTTAATGTATGGAACAGGGACATGGTGCTCCTTTTATTTGTCTTTCTAAACATGAGCAATAAATTACTAGAGCTTCATGGACAATCTATTGCTCCTTTTTCAGAGTCTTACTGCCAGTAATGGCTTGCGGATATTGATGATGGCTGGCTAATAAAACACACTAAACTACAAAAAGTCAAACCTATTTTTTAAGTTGGTAAAGGCATGCAATAGATTTTATATAAATAGATATTCAGTGCTTCAAAAAATGTGGTAGCAGATCCTTCTCAGCAGTTAGAAAATGATGTGCATACAATTAGGATCACTTTAAAACACTACCCTTACTCATCTAGAAGTGATGATTGCTACTCTTCTACAGAGATGTGAGGAAGACCTGGGAACTTAATGCAGAGAGAAATATTCTGTCTTTTGAACGTTAATTTATTAGCACCTGAATTTGTACTGGATTTATAATCAGTGTATAGTGGCCCAAGTCCTAGCATTCTGAACATTCCTGAACCTGGTCTTGTGACTGCCAGCACAGCATGCTGAATTTCTCTCCATAAAGCTGTGACTGACTCTATTTAATCTTGTAAGACAGAAGATGCCCTAGACACTATGGTTTCTTTCAAAATTTAAGGACAGTGATCACTTGGTCACAGCAGAAAACAGAGTGCACTATCATTTAAGTTTGTATGGTATCATCTTTATTAGAGCAACAACACAAGGCCACAACTTGGAAGCTGGAAATCTGGGGTGAAATCCTGGCTCCAACAGAGTCAATGGCAAAACTCCTATTGACTTGAGTGATGCCAGAATTTCATTCTAGCAACTTGACCTGATGTTTATAATGCTTGTTAGCAACAGGCTTTTCTAAACTGGTTCTGAAAATGGATTCACTTCAAATACATATGGAACAAAACCATTTTCAGCATTAATAGAGGAAGTGACCTTTATACTTGTTTTGGGGATATTGCTGACAACTATCAGCCGCCGGTTAGTTTCTGGGTGCAGTTGGGGCTTACTCAGTTCCAAACAATTATCAGCTTACTGTAGACCATCATGACAATAATGCTCAGTAATAATGATAATTAATTTCTTCCTGAAAAGTTTACTACAAAATTAAAAGCTCAGATACCACATCTAGTTAGAATCAGGATTTTACAGCAGAGATTTAAATAGGGAGAGGTAAAACAAAAGGCACAGACACAAGAAATTTAGCTAGAAAACTCAGATCAAATGCATTTAGAACCTCTCAGATTTATGCATCCAAGAAGCACCCAATCTCTGTCTTCCCTTCAGAGAAGTACCAGCTAGAATTTAACACAGCAAGAGCTCTTTTATTTCAGAAACAAATGTTAAACGTATTTAATTATTTTATCATAATGGGTCAAGTCCTGATCATGCAGCCCTTAGCCACATTTGTGATCACTTACTCAGTTCAGCAGATACACTGGTGTGCATAAGTGCTCACCACAATGAGTAAAACCTGAGCAAATGGATCCTAAGCAAAAGCTATGCTTAAGAACCTGCACATAGGCTCATTGAAAAATAAATTGCCCCTGACAAAACACATTGAGCTATTTAAAGTACAATATTAAGAACAAAATTATAAGAACTTAAACTTTAGCCTCCTGTAAAAAAATTATGCAACTGCAAATCTTGGATTCAGTAAGATTATATACTGATCTTCATAATGCTGTGTCTTAATACTTTGTATACTATAACTTCTCAGAACAAGCACATAGCATCAAACATCAACATAACAATGGCACTGAGATCAGTAGGAAAATGTCTTTTCTATTTTTTTATAATATGCAGGCTCAAAAGTTGAGGGCGTTTTTTTTTTTTATTTGGCTTTAGGAGAAATTTGTGGTGAAACAGATTTTTGGCACTCAGACTGGTTATGTGTTACCTGGGAAAGGTTCTCCTGGTGAATAATTCAGGGTCATCTTTGATTTTTGTATGTGCAACTTTGAAATATGTGATTATAATGAGTTTTGTCATGTATCTAGTATCTGTTAAAATGTTGCAAATGCGCACAATCTCCATGACTGGAGAAGAAAATTGGATAATTGTCTGTACAAATCACTAATTATGGACACTGGCTTATATATTTACCTTTGTTGTGAATCCCTTCACAATAATTGCACATGCAAATGGGATTTGCATACACAATTCCATACTTCACTTGTTTAAAAAGCAGGTCAACATTTTTTAAAGTAAATAAATTATTAAAAATTAGACTTAACATAAGTTTCTGCTCAAACCTAGCTAAGGACAGAGCGGTATTGAAAAATATTATGCATGCTATTGTATTTGTGTGTGTGAAGAAGTCTGAAAAGTTCAGAGAAGCACAAGAAACCCTCTGAAGAAGTCAGGCAGTAATTTGAGGTTAACAACAAAAAGCAGAAAGTCTACAAGGAATGGAAGAAGGAATGGATCATCAAGGAAAGCTTGGAGGTCAGAAACTGCAGGCAAAAAGTGAGAACCACCAAAAGCCAAGCAGAGCTGAACCTTGCAAAGAAAATTAAAACCAATAGAAAAAGGGGACTTAGTTGAAAATGACAGCAGGAGGAGAAAGAAGTGGATGGTTGATTACAGGATGACTATGAGACGACTATGTGATGTGACTATGAAAAAAGGCTAAGGCAACCCTAGGATGCATCAGGCAAGGTATTTCCAGCAGAGATAGGGAAGTATTATTACCATTGTACAAGGCACTGGTGAAACCTTGTCTGGAATACTATGCATTCTGGTCTCCCACATTTAAAAAAGATGAATTCAAACTGGGACATGTGCAGAGAAGGGCTACTAGGATGGTCAGAGGAATGGAGAACCTACCTTACAAGAGAAGATGTAAGGAGCTTGCCTTGTTTAGGCTAACCAAAGGAAGGCTATGGGAAGATATGATTGCACTCTATAAATACATCAGAGGAATAAAGAACAGGGAGGGAGAGGAGTTATTTAAGTTGAGGCCAATGTTGGCACAAGAACAAATGGATATAAACTGGCCATCGACAAGTTTAGGCCTGAAATTAGATGAAGGTTTCTAACCCTCAGAAGAGTGAAGTTCTGGAACAGCCTTCCAAGGGAAGTAGTGAGGGGGAAAAATCAACTTGTTTCAAGACTAAACTTCATAAGTTTATGGAGGAGATGGTAGGATGAGGTACAATGGCATATGGCCCATCTGCAACTGCTATTAGCAAATATCTCCAACAGCTGGAGATGGGAAGGACTCTGAGTTACTACAGAGAATTCTTTCCAAGGTGTCTAGGTGGTGGGTCTCAGCCACATGCTCAGGGTCTAATTATTTACCATATTTGGGCTCAGGAAGGAATTTCCCACCAGATCAGATTGGCAGAGATCCTGAGGATTTTTCAACTTCCGTTGCACAGTGGTGCACAGGTAACTTGCTGGTTTGAACTAGAGGATTCTCTTTGACCTGAAGTCTTAAATCAAGATTTGAGTATTTCAGTAACTCAGCCTGAGGTTATGGATCTATTACAGAAAGGGGTGGGTGAG
The DNA here is from genome assembly GCA_003942145.1 of Platysternon megacephalum. Taxonomy (NCBI): domain Eukaryota; kingdom Metazoa; phylum Chordata; order Testudines; family Platysternidae; genus Platysternon; species Platysternon megacephalum. The sequence continues at coordinate 3,572,607 of QXTE01000061.1, read as the reverse complement.
GTGCTGTGGCCTGCAAAATGCAGGAGGCCAGACTAGATGATCATGATGGCCCCTTCTGGCCTTAAATTCTATGAGGTGTACTTTGTAGGCAACTTATGGAGGTATGTGCTTGACACAGACATGTGCTGCTAGCATGGAGGAGGCTGTCATGTGCCCATATTAGCAGGACCCTTCCTAACCGAGATTTACAGGCTGACACAAACAATGGCAATAGGTTGGCCTACTAGAGCTGAAATCTTCAAAGAAGTTGAGGAAGTTACTTGCTGAACTGCAATTGAAACCCAGTGGAATTTGGGTACCTAAATCCCCAAGGCTCCTTTCAAAATCCCAAGCTATCTGAAACTGCTCAGTTTGCTGAACACTGCACAACTCCCACGTGCATGACTTCTCCATGTTTGTCAGCACTGAACGGAAACTGTTATACCACTTTTCTCTAGGTCCAATAGTGTTTATGTGGGGTGGAAGGTAGCTGTTTATAACTGTATACTAATAGGATATGATACCACATAATGCTGCTTTGCTATTTAGTGTGACCTTTGTCAGCCCTTTGAACTGTAGCTCATAACCATCAGGTTTTTCTCTGCTCCAGCTAATGAAGATAAGTTAATACTGGTGTGTATGTGTGTTTTGATAGTGGTATGATGATTTGGTGATTACTTCAATGGATCAAAGGCATAAGATTCTCCGAGATCAAGGAGTTCTTTGTTATCTACCTATTAATCATCTGCTCAGCATGTGCACAGACAACCGACATGGGTAAAAGTTGACTGCTTAAGTATTACAAAATAAGCATGAATCAGGAGAGCAAGCTGCAATATTATATAATATTTTATATATTCTAAAATCTCAGGGTGCTAGAAAAATGCTTGATCCAAACCTTTAGTGGCACTGACATTCTCTTATTCTCCCTCTACCCTCCCAACCCAGTTAATGTTTATTTCTGAACATAAAATATTCAGCATCTTTATTGACTATTTAGCACCCAATGATGAACGACATAAAATCAATCAGAAATTGTGAGCCCAAGTTTTGGCTCCTCTCCAAGGATCTCTCAAACCTCTAGGGCCAACATCCCAGCATGCAAAACTGCAAACAGTGAAACTGCTGTCAACATCCCTACAGCATCAGCTGTAATGTCAGTCTATCTTCAAAGATTCAAAGCTAGATGAAAAATACTATCAGCATCCACATACACATACTATCCCCATCAGGAGCCACTGTCTGAAAGAGAACATGAAAAACACAAAGGGACAGAATATCACTTAGTGTAAACTTCCCTAGCTTCACTGATTTCAAATATGCTGGGTGGATTTACACCAGCTGCGGATCTGGCCCAAAGTCTGCCTCTGCCAAGTTTGCATTAAAAAACCTGACCCCACGTCAAAATGGGAATAATTTTCTCCCTCTCTCCCTCCTGACTCCAACCCTTCCTGAACTAATTTCCTCACCCCATATTGGGTCTCCACCCAACACAACACCCTTTTTTGTATCCCCTTAGAACATCTCCCTTCTCCTGGAGTCTATTCGTCATTGGGTTTCCTCCTGTCACAGAGTGTGGGGGAGTCAGGGCCCTGCACCCCCCACTTCCTGCGATTCACCATGACTCTCAGTCAGCCAGTAAAACAGAAGGTTTATTAGATGACAGGAACACAGTCCAACACAGAGCTTGTAGGTACAGACAACAGGACCCCCTCAGTCAGGTCCACGTTGGGAGGCAGGGAGCTTAGACCCCAGCCCTGGGGCTCCCTCTGTTTTCCCAGTCAACTCCAAACTGAAGTCCCCTCCAGCCTCTTCTCTGGCCTTTGTCTCTCCCCTGAGGCCACCTGATCTCTTTGCTCTCCAACACCTTCAGTTGGCACCTTTGCAGGGGAGGGGCCCGGGCTATCAGTTGTCAGGAGACAGGGTTTCAGCCATTCTCTGTGCAGACACCATCACACTGGCCCTCTAGGGCTCTGCAACAATCACACACCCTTATCCCACCACCTAGATATTTAAGAAAGGCATAGGGGAAACTGAGGCACCCACACAGTATTCAGAAAAAAACATTAAGAACATTCCCACTTTGTCACATCTCTCCCCCCTTTGAGACCGAACTGAGCGGGGTCACTTTAGCCAGTGACCTGGGGAAGTTCGAACCCACCAACATTCCCATGGATGCCCCAGCATCTCTCCCATTCCTTGGTGGGAGTTACACCAGGCCCTTCCAGTTTCACGCCCTCCCGTAGGTTGGGTGTGCTTGATGGCACTCACATGCCCCATGTGGGAAGGTTTATGTGGCCCGTGCCCTTTTTCCACCTCACAACCCCTGGGGTTCAAACTGAGAATGAGTCTTCTCCCAGGGCTCCAGTCTGGAGGGCTGTGATTCGGGCTCTTTTGGTTAAGAGCCCCATCTTGACCTTGGCCACCCTCTGACCAGGTGTCTCTGTCACCAGCAGCTCGGCATCAGCCCCTTTCATTTGATGCAGCCACGTCAGAGGAGAGTGGTCAATATATACAGTAAAGAGACACCCAAATAGATACGGCTGCAGCTTTTTAAGGGCCTTCACCATGGCCAGGCATTTCTTCTCTATGGCCGCATAGTTCTGTTCCCGGGGCAGCAGTTTCTTGCTCAGGTACCTGATGGGGTGTCTCTCCCCTTCAGCATTGGCTTGCATCAGCACCGTGACCAGCCCTGCGTCTGAGGTGTCGGTGAACACTGTAAAGGGCTTGGCAAAGTCTAGGTTTACCAGATTTACCGGGCCCTGGATTAGAGCCTCCTGCAGTGCACAGAGAGCCCTCTGGCACTGCTCAGTCCAGACCACCTCGTCTGGCTTCCTCTTCTTACACAGCTCAGTGATGGGGGCAGCTAGGGAGCTAAAGTGGGGTACAAACTCCCGGTAGTACCCCGCCATCCCAATAAAGGCCTGGACCTGTTTCTTGGTCTGGGGAATGGGCCAATCTCTGATCATCTCCACTTTGCACTTTTGGCTTTTACCGTCAGCCCTACCACCTTGAGGCAGCCCAGCACCCTCTTCATCTAGGACACGTGTTCCTCTCAGGTCTGGCTAAAGACACACATGTCATCAATGTACGCCAGGGCCAAGTTCTCCATCCCCCTCAGTAACCGATCCACCCGGCACTGGGAGGTGAGATCGAAAGGCAGGACCAGGAACTCAAACAGCCCCAAAGGGGTGGTGAAGGCAGATTTCGACCTGGCATCTGGGCCCAAAGGCACCTGCCAGTCGCCCTTGATGAGATCCATAGTAGAGAGATCATGACACCCCCCCTCCCCAGCTTGTCTAGAATCTCACCAGGCCTAGGCATGGGGTAGGCATCGGACACGGTGATGGCATTAAGCTTCCGATAGTCCCCACAGAACCAGATCGACCCATCTTCCTTGGGGACCAGCCCCAAGGGGTGAGGGCCATGGGCTGTTGAACGGCTGGATCACCTCTAAAGCCCCCATGTCCTTGACCTCTCTCTCCAGGTCCTGGGCTGTTTTCCCAGTGACTCTGAATGGGGGACACCGGATGGGAGGATTGGCTCCCATCTCAGGGAAGAGATCCACCAGGAGGTCTTCCCCCTTCTCCTACCAATTGTCCCTTTCCAGGTCCAGGGGTCCCCTCACTCTCCTCCCATACAGCAGCTTGAAAGGGAAGAACCCTGTGGATTCCTGGGCCACTTCCCTGTACCACAGGTGGGGCAGGTACTTGTCTCAGTCCTGCGGATGCTGATTCATAAAAGTCCTCAGCATCATCCCCAGGGTCCTATAAAATCTCTCCACCAGCCCGTTGGACTGAGGGTGATATGCAGAGGCCCAGGTGGGCCAGACCCCACATTTCTCCCACAAGCCCCGGAGCAGGGCTGACATGAAATTGGACCCCTGGTCTGTAAGGACCTCGCTGGGGACCCCCACTCAGCTGAAGATGGTCAACAGCGCGTCTGCCATGGTGTCTGCCTCAGTGGAGGACAGAGCCACCATCTCTGGGCAGCGGGTGGCGAAATACATCACCACCAGGATGTATTTCTTCCCTGACTGGGTTGCCTTGCTGAGGGGCCCCACTATATTCATAGCCACCTTCTGGAAAGGCTCCTCTATGAAGGGCAGGGGTCTCAAGGGAGCTTCACTCTTATCTCGGGCCCTCCCCACCCTCTGGCAGGGGTCGCAGGGCCTGCAGTACTGCTGGACTGCATCACAGACTCTGGGCCAGTAAAAGTTCTGCAGCAGCCGCTACTTGGTGCGCTGGATCCCCTGGTATCCTGAGAGAGGCACATCATGGGCCAGGTACAATAGCCTGTAGCGGTACTTCTGGGGCACCACGAGCTGCCTCCTGATTCCCCACAGTTCTACTCCCCTTGGGGAGCCCATTCCCGGTACAGGAATCCCTTTTCCCACAGGAATCTTTCTCTGCAGCCTTCCCCAAGGGGGTTTGCAGCACTTTGCCCAGCCAGTTCCCTCAGCTTCTCCAAGGAGGGATCCTTCTGCAGCTCGGTCTGGAATTCAGCTGCTGGGGAAGGGAGTGGGACCTGTTCCCTCTCGCTGGCTGGGCCTGGGGTCACAGCCCCACTGAGCCCTGTCCCTGGTAACTCCCTCTCTGCCGTGGAATCACTTCCCAGCAGCATGTCTGGACCAGGCAAACCTGGTTGGCAGCCATCCTGCCCTGCCTGTGTGTCCCGCCACTCAGCTGGGGTCTCAGTTCCCACCATGCTCAGTGCTGCCTTTGCTGTCTCAGTGGGGGCAGGCAGCGAGCTCACTGCTTTGGTCACAGCATCAGAGCCAGCATGAGCCCCCTCTCTGGTGTGCAGGGGGGCGGGGAGCATCTCTCCCTCCCACTCAGCCCCAGGGATCTGGTTACAGGCAGGCAGGTATTCTGAGCTTAGCAGCTCCTCCCCCCTGCCAGCCAGGTCATTTGCATTTTCACTGACCATTTCAGTCTCAGCTGATTGGTTCCCTGGATTCAAATTCAAATCCTCGGCCATTACAGGAGCAGGGCCTGGATCCTGTCCCAAAGAGAGACAGTCATCCCCCAACAGGATCTCACAGCCAATACCTTGTAGAACCCCAACTACTAGCCNCCCACCCCCCCCCCCCCCCCCCCCCCCCCCCCCCCCCCCAGGCCATAGGCAGGGCTAGGGGCTTCATCCCTGGGACCTTCACCCAGTCTCTCAGCCCCTCAGCATCTGGTGAGGCTGCACCACCTGGGGCCTGACAACAGTTCTCTCTGTCCCATGGTCTCGCCACCCCAGGAATGTCTCCCCATTGACCCCACCTTCTGCTCCCACTGGGGTCGAAGGGGCCTGAGACCAGGAAAGAACATGCAGACATATATGTTGGAGCCAGGAGTGGAAGCCTGTCCACCACCCCACCCATCTGGCTGACAGTGTGTATGGCCTTGGGACCCAGCAAGGGAGCTAGATACTGGGGCTTTTCCGCAGGGTCCCCCTGGTTCAAATCGCCAGCCTGCTCAAAGGCAGTGAGGTGGGCATCCACATCCTCCCCCCTCCTTAACCAGGGGCAGCAATTTAGTATCAAGGTTCCCTGCGGAACTGGCACCCCGGGTTCTATCCCCACTCACCCCTGGGAAGTCCCCTATGCCTCTCCACTCCACCATTGCCAGTTCATGCTGCTGCCGCTTCTCCTGCAGCTCTTTCTCGGGCTCTCGTTGTCTCTCATGGTCCTCTCGCTCCTTCAGACTCAGCTCCAATCCCATCTGTCTCCGATCCCAGCTTGGGGAACCCGATCGTGAAGACCTCCGTCTGGTCAGGGACAGGAGACTTGGGGATGCCTGGCTACCACTCCAGCTGCTCCCAGATCTTCTTGTAGCCCCATTTGGGTCAGGAATCTGCTCCTTAGAGTGGTCCTCGTCCTCCAGCTGCACGATTAACTGTGCTTTGGTGAACTTTCCAATGCGTAACCCTCTCTTTTTGCACAGGTTTACAATGTCCCTCTTAAGGAGATGGTGATAGGCCATCACTTCACTGTTCCCAAGTTGTTGTTGGCTCGCAGGCCTGTGTGCTCTCAGCTCCCCACGGTTTCCAGGAAGAACCCCTACTTTGCCAGCCCTTCTCAAGATCACCACCTCTCTTCCAGGTCAAGCCGCAGACTCCTCCGCCCCTGGGACCGCTGGGGACCCCGTTACTGCAACAGTCCTCCTCACTGGTCACACACTCCCAGGGTTTAAGTGTAGCTCGTTCACCCCTGAAACCGCCCTTCTCTGAGCCTTCAACACGCCTGGTCCTCGTTAATCTCCCTTCGTTTTACTGCTCCCCAGTCACTTACTGCAGGAAGCACCATCCACGGGGTGCAGTACATCCCACCACTACCACCAGTTGTCACAGGGTGTGGGAGAGTCAGGGCCCTGCACCCCCCACTTCCTGCTATTCACCATGACTCTCAGTCAGCCAGTAAAACAGAAGGTTTATTAGATGACAGGAACACAGTCCAACACAGAGCTTGTAGGTACAGACAACAGGACCCTCTCAGTCAGGTCCATCTTGGGGGGCAGGGAGATTAGACCCTAGCCCTGGGGCTCCCTCCGTTTTCCCAGCCAGCTCCAAACTGAAACCCCCTCCAGCCTCTCCTCTGGCCTTTGTCTCTCCCCGGGCCAGGAGGCCACCTGATCTCTTTGTTCTCCAACACCTTCAGTTGGCACCTTTGCAGGGGCAGGGCCCAGGCCATCAGCTGCCAGGAGACAGGGTTTCAGCCATTCTCTGTGCAGACACCATTACACTGGCCCTCTAGGGCTCTGCAACAATCACACATCCTTATCCCACCACCTAGATACTTAAGAAAGGCATAGGGGAAACTGAGGCACCCACACAGTATTCAGAGAAAACATTAAGAACATTCCCACTTCGTCACACCTTCTTCCTCTGGCATCTCTTCCTCCCCCACCCCTTCCCTTTCTCATGGACCTCCCCTTGCTATCATAGAACTCTGCCTTGGGTCTCGTTCATATTTTTAATCCCTTCCCCACCCCCCACAGTGGTCTCTACTTCTTCTCATAGGGCTCTCTCTCTCCTCTCTTCCTATCCTTCCCTATGGTGCCTCTCTCAATTTCTCCCTTTGGTCTCCCCCCCACACACACACACAACCACTCCCATGTGCTTGGGAACTCTTAATTGTTTCTGCTGGCTCATTCAACGCTTTCCTTCCTGCCCCCAGAACCCTCACTCAGTCTTCCTCCACAAACTGCCCACTCCCAGTCCCCAGTAACCCCACACCCTCTGCCTCAGCATCTCACCTTTCCCATCAATCCTGTCTGTCATAGTACCTCATCATTCCCCAACCCCTCCTCCATCTGCCCCAGCAACTCTTCTGTCCCCTCTGCTTCCAAACCTTCTGCCCCTTCATCACATCTCCCTAGTGAACCCTTTGTCACAATGCCTCTCATCCCCCAAGCCCTTGTCTCCCGCTTTGTTCTGCAGTCACACGCACAGAGCTGGGGGAGGAAGAAGCATCCTCTGGCTGCAATAAAAGTTGTGTCATAGTGCTCTTTGCTGGAAGAAGGCCAAAGGAGCAGTGTTGTATTTAAAAATAATTGCTCACAGCTGGGCCTAGATGGCTAGGTAAGAAGTGAAAGCATGGAGGTAGCACCTCCTACTGTCTCCCACAGCAACTAGCCCAGTAGCCTGCCAAATAGGATAATAAACAATATATATAAATGTGGTGCAGCATTCACTGTGGCTGTGCCTGTGCCTCACATTCAGACTTGAAAATGGAGCATTTACTAACGCAAAAGAGAAATGTGTGATTTCATGCTAAAAAAAACAAAAACAAAAAAACCCTTCAAGTGCTCCAGTAACTTTTTAAAGCATCTATTCCTGTCTCCCATGGAATATGCGTTAGGAGATGGGGATGTTACCAGACCTAACAACCCTGGTTTGGCATCATTTATTTTACTTGAGTATGTGTGAGAGAAAAAGGTGTATTTTTGGTGCTCTTAGGAAAAACGTAATTACAACTATCACATAAAAACAGACCTGTCAAATAAATCAGCATTAAAATAGCTTCTAGAAGATAAATAATGTATAGATTTTCAGAGTTAACAATCAGCTTTTTGGAAATAAACTTCACAGTTTACTATAAAATGATCAGAGAGGGATTAGGTAACTATTCAATTTATTGGAAAACTGTTTTAGGATATCTCCAAGATTGAGAAAGTGACTAAGGAGCTGAAAATACTACTGGAAATGAAATTAATTTGAAGAGTGACAGACATTGAACTAGTATGCAGTCATTAATGTTAATTTTGTGAATGTTAAAGTCATCAATTGGAAAAAAATTGCTGGCATTAAAGCTGATAATGACGAAGTCATCAAGAGGATTTCATTTAATTAAAAAAAAGTTGGTTAGTGCTGTTTTCTTCCCTGAATTCTGGGGTCCCTCATGACATGAAACAACACACTTCAGTGTGGATTTTCTTCACTCGCCATAAATTCCCTGCAGTGTAGAAATGATGCCAATGGCTACTTATTTATTGCTAGAACATGCATATTATAAGGTTTAAAGGATAAAATGTGGACTGAAGACTTAGGGATGGATTCTGTACTGAGATCTGGCCATTTTCCAGCCCCTTTACACCTCTAAAGTGATTCAAACTGGCTGCAGTACTTCCCAGGCAGAGAACTCCCTATTGATGGAAGTGGATCTAATGTAGGCCCTATTCCTGCTTCTTCACCCACTCTCTCCAACCATGGCATAAGGGACATGTTGGGGCAAGAGAAAACTAAATCCTCATCATCGACGAGCTATGTATGTTTAATATAGGAAAACTCTGAAACAGGTAGAGAATGATCGGGAGTGGTCAGAGCTTTGGCTTTATAGTTTACCATTGTGTCATGCAGGTAAAGCATACCTGTACAATCATTGGTAATAAACATAAAACCAACGTTGCCAGCTGTCATGCTTTTGTTGCTAGTCTGGTAATATTTGGAGATTTTCATAAAGCCACAGCTAGTAGAGACAAGTAATTACTTGAGCTCAGCTTTCATTAAGGAAAAGTAGGTTTTTAAATCCTCATGGTTGCAGCAGAAATCTTGACAACATGAAAACAAGTGCAGTCTAAAGGTGTAGAAACCAGACGGAAGAAAAAAGCACACACAAGTATTTAAAAGTCTCTCATGATTGGAAACAAATCTTGTGAATTTTGGGGGCCTAGTTAATTATTTTTGATTGTGTAGGGTTGGCAATACTGTACACACCAGCAGCTTACATCATGATTATGATACAACTGTGCTATGATAAATAGCACTAATTATCTGCCCTACTACCAAACAGTAGCTGCGCTATTCAACAAATATAAGTAAAGAGCAATAACCATCAAGAAACTACAACCTCATGACACTTTGCAACTACAGGGAGATTTGGTAGATGAGCGGTTGATGAAAATGGACTTAAGGAATTTTGCCTGAAGAATGACATACATCTGTAGTGTGATTTCCTGATGGGAGTTTTGGTAACTATGCCTTTTGATTTCTTAATTTAATTTCACTGAGACAGCAATTGCCATGATGTGTTTTGTGAAATCAGTGTATGTACATGCTGTAGGATCTAGTTTCTGATCATATTCACAAACTGAATCTTAGAATTACCAGTTCCAAATGGATGGCTGGGAGCCAATTTTTTAATAGTTGCTTGAGGTTGTAATTCATGAACTCAGACATCTACAGGAATGTGTCTTCTGGCTCTACAAGACACTCCTCTCAACCGGTTCTAATACTCCCCTTCCCCCAACAAGTCTCCCCTTAGATCTCCCCACTTACTGTTATCATCCTTAGCAAACAAGGAATGGTGCAGGGCTCCTAGTCACAATGATAATACAAATAATACTTAATAATAATTGAATAGTCATTGTTTGTCTGAATTTAGGTTACTAAGAATTACCAACATAGTTCTATATGACAAACTCACTGTTAGATATGACTGTACTTGGTAGCAATAAGGAAATATCCTCCTGGATATTCTTCTTTGTTTCAATAAGTGTAAAAACATCGGTGAAGTTTCTTGTTAAAACTTAAAGCAAATTTATGCCATTGAATTGTCTGTCCACTTTCATTTTTTCCCCATCATATATTTGAAGACAAATGTGTGAACAGAGTAATTAGTTTCTATTGTAATGAACTGTAAAATTTATGGCAAATTATTAAACTGAGGAGCATAGAACAATATCATCATTAAGAATTTATAGGTTATAAAATTCAAAATATATATATTTCATAAATTTCCACTGATCTTTATAGCTACTAATTTTATTTTAATCTTGAAGACTTCTGTTACCCAGATCTCCTTCATCCTCTCAACTATGCCTTGCGTACCCTCACAGCTTGAGAATAACTTGGAAAAGGTATATAGAGACACTGAAATACCAGAATTATCTGCTGGCCTGTGAGTAAACGATATCTTTGGTTCCTTAATAGGGCTCTGTAAGGCATTATTGACAAAGTCCTAGGCCATGAAAAATCCACGCAGTTTCAGGTTTTGTTACTAGAGGAGAAACCCACCTCCCTGAGAACACTAGGGTTTTAAAATATACTAGTTGAAAAATCATAGATTATCCCATTTCAAAATAATACCTTTTATTCTAGTCTAGCCATACCTTTTGACACCATCTCAATTCCCTCTATGTCTCCTTCTTACCTCCAGAGGGAAGATATAACAGTAACACCTAATTACCCCCTCCATGCTAGGTCACCTAGGCTAACTGGCAGGGCAGTTGCCCCTCATCCCCCTATTTGAGAGGGTCCCTAAACCAGTGGAATTTTAGTCAGTGGTGTTGTGATCTGGAGCACAGGGTCGGAACACCACTCAGGTTTGACCTAGTTTCTGTGGGCACTGAGTGGTGCTGCAACCCCATGTGCCAGGTCATAATGCCACTCACTCAAATTTGGCCCCCCCATCATGACAGAATGGAGGCCATGCCAAACCTCAGTGGCACTGGGACCCTGTGTAGCAGACTGTGGTGCCCAGAGTGGGAAGCCAAGCCCCGATCCATGAAACATGAGCTACCAGTACAGGGGCGGGTGCAGAGCAGGCTCACTCTCCAATCCATCTCCACATCTCCCCCAGGCCTGAGTTTCAGGGTGGGAGGATGGGGATCCTCAGTTTCAGATTTTGCCCCAGGACCCCAAAAATGTCTGTGCAGTCCTACTGAGTGGCATGTTGTTGGGGGGTAGTTAAGGTCCATCCATATTTCACCTCTACCCACCCATTCTCTGCCCACCTGAGAGGAAGAAGGCATAGTGGCCCCATAAGGATTACTCTGTGGCCTCCAATGTGGGTAGCTTGTCGAAGGGAGTTAGGGTGGTTTCTGAAGAGTCCTTATTCCCCTGAACAGATGGGTCAAGCAAGACAGTCCTTGCTCATCCTTTTTTAAAACACGGACTTAATGTCAATTTCTCATATCAATTAGCATCAGTATCAATTCTCAGATTAGAGCTACTGATAGTCTGAGATACCACCAACATATCCATATAGAGTCAGCACCATTCCGACTCACATTGGGTAATAATTTATTCAGCAGCAGCTCCAGGCACCAGCACTCCAAGCGCGTGCCTGGGGCGGCAAGCTGCGGGGGGCACCCTGCTGGTCCCTGCGAGGGTGGCAGTCAGGCAGCCTTCGGCGGCATGCCTGTGGGAGGTCCGCCGGTCCCACGGATTTGGTGGCAATTCGGTGGTGAGTACGCCCAAGCCGCAGGACCGGCGGACCTCCCGCAGGCATGCCGCCGAATCCGCGCGACCAGGGACCTCCCACAGGCATGCTGCTGAAGGCAGCCTGCCTGCTGTGCTTGAGGCAGCAAAAAAGCTAGAGCTGCCCCTGAATTTATTACATGGATAGTCGCAGTTAATAGGACTATTTGTAGAATAGAATAAGCAACATGAGTAAAAGAATCTAAATCCAGCCCCGAGTAAATAGTAGAAAAAATGTGAAAGTTTTTGCAAATGATTACCCTCTTCATCAAAAAACTTTAAAAAATATAATTAAAAGTTTGTCACATTTTTCTTGGAAAATAGCTAAATTAATTTTTTTAAACCATTTTTTAGTATATAGCTTTTTGACGGAAAACCAACCTACTAATTGCCCACAGAAATTCAGCTGGACTATTTCTTTACTCAGATAATTTTATGACCCAAGAAAGATTGTTGACAGCTCTGTTGGAAGAAGTTGCTGCTGGCATAAAAAGAGATGCAAAAGCTAGAAAAACATATGAAGTGAAGAGACAAGAAAAAGCCATTTGGGTGTCAAAGTTGTCGTTTCATTAGGTGAGTGTAGTCAGATAAAGGAAGAAACATGTCAAAAATGAGAAAAGAGATTAATATTGAGGTTCATTGAGAAAACTGTATATCAGAGACCACTGATTTGTAATTTTCACACGTAAAATTGCAAAATATTATGCTGCCTTTTATCTGAATTCCACCATTTTTTCATAATCACATTTACAAAGGGTCAGATTCATTGCATCAGGTTTGCGTCACTGTAATTCCACAGAAATCAACACGGTTACACCAGTGTAAAATACAATGTGGGGCACAGAGTCCCTCATTCAGAAGAGATAATACTGTTATGCCGGGGGTTGAGTTAGGGTTAGGGTTGAAGCTGCTAGGTGTAACAGCTACCCTTCATTCAGGATCAATGTAAGAAGCAAGCTCTTTTGGACTAAGATAGCTGAAACAATAGGGTCATCATGCAGGCCACATGCAGTACTGGTTAGGAGCTGAACTATGTAAGCAGAGCTGAATGCAAACACAGTCACTGGGTATTGTTTTTGGTGGGGCTGTGAGTGAGAGTGAACAGACACAGCGAGAGAGAGCACAGAAACAGGCAAAAAAGACAGCAGGGAGCCAAGGAAAGCCAAAGGAGCACTGTAGCATGCCCCTGAGAGAACGTGTCACAGTTCAGGACAATATCACCTGTATTCTCATGCCATGGTCCACCAACGGCACCTGCTCTAGGCTCCCAGCTCCTCAGCCATCACCTCTCTTTGCACAGAGAGCTGCATCTCTCTCCCTCCTGACTGGGATTTTTTCCCAGGCTGCACAGTTCTCTGCCTACACTGTGATACTCCCAGCAAGGCAGTCTGTCTAAAAAGGCCAGCATCTGCACTTTCATTTCTCTTCAGAAACTATACCCAGCGTATTGCCCATAGTTACAAGTTACCACACAGCTCTTTCTAAGCAAGTATATTATTCTTAAGGTGAAACAATTACAAAGAAAACATCAAAAACAGTAAAATAAACTACACACACAAACTAAAAAGCTTTCCAGAGGACACCCCAACTCCAACCTTCAGCTCTGGTAGGTGTCAGTTCTTCCAAACCTACGACTGGGTTTTTCCTTGTGGTTACAAGCTCATAACTGTCTCAGATTCAGAACCAGAACACAGATTGGGCAGATCAGCCTGTTCCTTTACAGAGCTCAGGCTTTTCATCTCCAACCACCGGGAATAGGTAATCAGCAAACAATCACCATATCCTCAGGGAATCGCTTCAAAAGGATGGGTTTTTGCATAATCAGAGATGGAGAATTTGCATTAACCTCCCCCAGTATATTTCCCAAAAAGTCCATTCTGCTCTGGCACACTTTCAGTATAGTCCTTTGAACTCCTAGGTCTGATATCACATCTCTTCCCTAGAGAGGTTACATGCAATCCTGGTCCACAAGAATACTAAACTTTGTTTTTACTACAATGCACCCCAAAGATAATTAAACTTAATAAAATAAGGTCTCCCAAATATTCAGGACATTGCCATATTTGTCACAGAAGGCTGAGAGAACTTTTTAGGTAATAGGTTGGTTGGGAAAAGAGACTTGGAATATTGAGCAAAGAAACTGTCTCCTGTTTTATTCATTCTGTGTACAAGAAATCAGGACTTTGTGGACACTTTGTAAATAAACAGGATTGCAGAAATACCTGACTCCCAATTTCTCTTAACAGAAAAAACCTCAAAACCCTGATATTGGCTAACCGCTTGGGTCAAAGGGGTAACAATAGTCTTACCTCAATAGCCAAATAACACTGGGATAAAAAGAATCCTTAATGAAAATATAAACCAAATCCTTGATTATCCCCAGAACTCATAGCAACATCAAAGTTGCTGTCACATCAAATCAAAAGTAAAACTTAATCTAGCATTATCCCTCTTGCAATAGCCACTACCTACACCTCACAGGAAGGTGGAAATAAAATGTAACGCACCTAGCCAATCAGTTCATGTCCTGAAAGATGACATTTGATTATCTTTGTCATCTTAGTCTGCAAAACTCATTACCCACTACTTAGCCTTTTCCTGGTGTTTGACTTGGTAGACTGTCCTTGTACAACGTCACCTTTTTCACCTTCCATAGATCCAAATTTTCAAAAATGGCATCATATTTTGGATCCTTCAATTTTCAGGTTCCTAACTTTATACTTCTAGGTCAAAATGTTCAGAAGTGGTCACTGATCTTGGGTCCCCAACCTGAGACACCTTAAGATACCCAAAATCAGAAGCCAATTTTGATAATTTGACTTTTACTCTATTTTGGTCTGGTCTTGTACTCTGCAGTTTTCCACAACAGAAAGAGTCCATGAAATGAATAGGATTAAGAGGTGCAGACAACAAGATGAAAAATGTTCTTTTTGGGACTAAATAGCAAGGTTACTCTTAATTTGTACCCAGATATTATTTTAGTATGGCTTTCAATGTCATAATTAATATTTTAATTTATATCCAATATTGCTGTCTTGCTTATTATCTAAACAACACATAATTAAAAAAAACTGACTACAGTTTTTCTTCTTTAAAGTTCTCAATAGACCTTAAAGTAAGAGACTTCAATCAGTAATAAAGGGACTGTATGTTTGTTCTGTATTTGTATAGCAACTAGTACAATGGGGTCCTGGTCTATGACTGGACTAGTAGCCATTACCACAATGCAAATCATAAACAATAATATCATCTACAATGCTAAACATGTAGCTAAGTACATATTGTATGGTAAAGGCTCACATGGAGACTTTAGAGCAAAAATTTTGCTGACGTTGATCACAGCTGCTCTTTCCTTTTCAAATAAACCTTTGCTTTCATGTACATATTAGACAGGATTGATTTTTCAAAATGATACCATTCTCTCAGTCTTTTAGGGGAACAGATTGTTTGTCTCCTGTGAATTAATAATTTTTATTACTTTTATTTCCTTTTTCTGAGCCTCTTTCAAAATGAAAACTGTGTACTTATTTCCCAGAATAATGTTCATACTTGATTCTGAAGAAGTGAGCAACACGTCTCCTAAGATGAGTGAAAATGTATTGGGTAGAGAGAGATAAGGTGATGTAGTTTTCCATGATGTAGCAGAGTCATAATTAAAGAGATTTTTTCTGGTATTTTTTTTTACACTTCTGATCAGTATCAAGCTTTTGAAAGTAGTGGCTCAGGTTTTTAATGGGGAAAATGTCAATAGAGGATATTTTGCCCTTTCAACTTCAGCATTCCACTAATTTGATTTGGTATATATAGCAATGTACTTATTACAAAAGACACTGGTTCATCAGCAGTGTTGGAACCTTTGCCTCCTGCATTGGGTGAACTCTACAAGTTGCGCACATTGAGCTTTCACATACTACATGTCAATTTTACAAAGACTCTGTGGCACTAATGGTCTTACTTCTGATTTGGACCCTGATTCAGGAAAGCATTTAAGCATATGCTTAACTTTAAGCATGTGCTTAATCCCATTGGCTTCAGTGGGAGTTAAGCATGTGCTTAAGAGCTTTCCTGCGTAGGATTGCTTTCCCTTTCTTGGTGTAAATAAAGTCAGACTAAGACCCTCCATTTCTGGAAAGAATGTTCACATTACTCAAGCAAACTCTTTCTAGCGGCCAACACTATAGCACGGAAGATGTAGAAGGCCTGTTCACAATTGTTCTATTAAGGTCTGAATGAATTCACCAAGAACAACAATTCCAAGGCAGGAAGTTAGGGTATGTTATTTTAAGGCAATTGTATCACTTTCTTTAACAATGATGTATCTTTTGCCCAAGGTGAATTAACCAGAGTTACTCACTCTAGCAAACCAACCCTTTAAAGCAAAATTTTCTGCTATTTTTCTTAAGATCACTCTTCAACATATGCTGAAAATGCTACTATATATTTAAAAGTGGGGAGTAGAAAAATCCACAATGAAACTAATGGGAGAAGACATTAAAGCAGGGGTCGGCAACCTCTGGCACGCGGCTCACCAGGGTAAGCACTCTGGCGGGCCGGGCCAGTTTGTTTACCAGCCACGTCCACAGGTTCGGCCGATCCCGGCTCCCACTGGCCATGGTTTGCCGTCCCAGGCCAATGGGGGCTGCGGGAAGCGGCGTGGGCCGAGGGATGTGCTGGCCACGGCTTCCCGCAGCCCCCATTGGCCTGGAGCAGCGAACTGCAGCCAGTGGGAGCCGCGGTTGGCCGAACCTGCGGACGCGGCAGGTAAACAAACTGGTCCAGCCCACCAGGGAGCCGCATGCCAGAGGTTGTCGACCCCTGCATTAAAGTGTTTTAAATGTGAGGGGGAAAAGGTTGAAATTTAAGATGCCATACAAGATTGTTTTTTATGATCCCATTGTAAGTTGAACAGTTGCTAGCTGTCCAAAGTGAATAGGCCATTTAATAGCCATGCATCTGTGTTGCTAACAAAATAGCAAACAACAAAGACTGCAAAGAGTGAATTTCAGGATGTAGTCAATGTTTTGAAGAAGAAATAAGAGTACACAAAGGAGAAATATTTACCTAGGGAGGAGCAGAAGGTTATAACAAGAATGGGTAAAGGTGTAATATTTATTATTGCCTTTACAGACTTTATCATGAGTATACATAAGGGTTGGGCCATGTTCTTTGCTTACTTCAGAAATCATCATCCTGAGGGCATTCTGTGTCAAAAAATTAAAAATTCTGTGCACAATATTTTAAAATTCTGCAAATTTTATCTGTCTAATAAACATGGAGAGCATTGGGGAGCACAGGCCACTGGCTGCACAGAGGTGGGAGATCACTGTGCAGCTCACTGCCCCCCCGAGACATGGACTCAGCAGTAAGGCTGCACCCAACCCTGTCACAGGTCGCAAGGATCGGGCCTGCCCCAAAAACATGCTTCCATGTGGGCAGGCAGGCTCAGCAAGGCAGGATTCAAGTGTGGAGGGGCTTTACTGTATGTGGGGGATCCAGGTGTGGGTTGAGAGGGTTCTGTGTGGGGCAATCTGGGTGCAGGTGGCTCAGGAGGGGATCCGAGTGCGGGAAGAATCTGGATGCACAGGGGCTTGTTGGGGGGTTCTGGATGCAACAGTGATGGGACTCTGCAGGGGGGTTCAGGTGAAGGTGGTTTGGGCGGGGGGGAGGGGAGTCCTGGGTGTGGGGGGATAGAGCTCGGCAGGGGGGTCTGGATGTGGGGGCCTCAGTGGGGATCCAGATGCTGGGGAAGTGGGGCTCAGTTGGGTGGGGATCCTGGTGCAGCTTTTTGGGGTGCAGTGGGGTGGGGATCTGATTGTGGGTGGCTTTTTGGGGTTGTCCAGGTGCAGGGGGAGTGGTGCTCATTGGGGGGGGGGGTTGAGGCTCGGCAGGAAAGCCTGGGTATGAGGGGGTTTGAATGCATGGGGGTTGGGTGGATGGGGGAGCAGCTTCCTGTACAGGGGTTCCTCCTCCTGCAGCTGAGGAGCGATGGGGTGCAGAAATCAGGGGGGAGGGGTAGGGAGGGGAGTTTGCAGAGCTTCATGCTGCCGGGGGAGAAATATGGTGGTGGGTCTGACCCGGGCCCGGATGCCGTGCAGGGGAAGAGGAAGTCCCGTACTCCCCAACCCAGCCAGGACTAGCAGCTGAGCCCAAAGCAGGGTAGGAGTCACCAGCCGGGTCTTCCCCGTCCACCTCCTCCACAGTGATTTACTTCTCTGCCGGCTGCCCTGGGTACCCAGGGGAGGGTCACATGACTGCTTTTGTGACTTCCCTTTGCTTCCCTATCAGAAAGTCATTTTTCTATGGAGAAGCAAATAAATCTGCGGGGGACATAAATTCTGTGCATACAAAGTGGTGCAGAATTCCCCCAGAAACAATAAGAATGAGATGTCAAAATATAATGCCTCATATACTTTTAATTATCTTACTGTACTACTCTGACCATTTTAATATTCTGAATTTTGGTCACTTACTCCCCAGTTCATAGCTTAACTTGCCTTTGAGAAAGACAAGGCATTCAGTCAGCAAGAAGTCAACTGAAAAAGTTGGGGTGCTAGCATATTAAATACAGTATATGTTATTCTTTAAATTTAATGGGCAAGACTCTTACCCCATCTGAGGATCTGGGCCAATATGTCTTCTGCCAGCAAAAGAAAGAGTAAGTCAACACACATTTTGGACTGATATTTCAACAAATATATCTATTTTACTAGTTATTAGCTGAATTTTTGTTTATATGTATGGCTGTGCATGTCCATATACATACGCATACTCTTTCCATCCACTGTAAAAATTATGCCTAGACAAAGAATGATTGCATTGAATAAAACATACACTTGAAGTCCACTGTACATTGTGTAATGAATTATGGAGTCATATTGGTTTGCCATTTCTTTTAGTGGTTCACGTAGTCATACTAATGAAGATGTGATACTTTTTGACAGGGTACTGCATTGTTTTTTTCAGCCCAGCACTGTTGAATTTAGCTGAAATACGGTGAGCACTTGAGTATTAATAAATAATGTTAACTTTTATTGCAATGGTGCTCCAAAAACACTGGGCCCGATGCACAGCTGGTATAAATCCATGGCATTCCATTAAAGCCAATGGAGCTATGCTGACTTACACTGGCTGAGGATGTGGGCCTAAAGTTTGTGTTGATAATATTCAGGCAGGAATCCACTGCTTCATGCAGCTTAAGAACTCTGCTTCCAAAATAGAGGAGGAAAACAGAGAAATTTGGCCTAGATGTAGTGTTGTGCAATTTGGTCCCTTTTACATTTCCATAATTATTAAACACATGCAAAAAAAAATCTTTTGTCAAGTTGCATTGAAAAATGTGTACAGAGAAGTTTATATTCTTGAGGGGTGAATGCATTTCAAGGAATACTATGCTTCTATTCAATGCATATGATATACCAAGTTATTGGTGTTTGATTTTCTCATACTCTTCCATAAGGAGTTGAATAAGCAGCATGCATATGTTCTACAATCATTTTTTTCCAAAGTAAGAGAAAGATCTCGTATTTTGCTGCAGACATAGAAAATTCTATAATTATTTGATGTTATATGAGCCCCAGCTGATGAGAACTGCTGGTGTTTACAAATAAATTGCTTCAAAATAAAGTGACAAAAGCAATACATAAACCTTAGTGAGTTGATAATACAAGTTTTCATTTGATATATGAATTGAGAAAATGTCAGACTCATCCAACATCAAGATCCAAAATCTTTTGATATTATTTTGGGCATCTATTGAGCCTTCTAGCCAGAGATCTCAATGTTCTGAACAAAATAAATTAATACGATACTGAGCAACCTCCATTCAGGGTGTTCAGCACGCTAAAGCACTTTGCAGGATCACCCCTTAAGCCTCACACACATCTGGGAGGTAGGTACCATAGTAATTATTATTATCCATTCTTTAAATATGGGGAAACTGAGGCCCAGAGGTTAATGGCCTGACTGATTTTACTTACCCTGGCATGAATCAGGAATAAACCCATTGATGTTTTAGTAATGTAAAACTAATATGAGATGAAAAATTAGCCTTACTGTGACTTGCCCAACCTTACACAGCATGTCTGTGAAATATCTTGGAAAAGGTCAGACTAGATGATCACAATGGTCCCTCTTGACCTTGGAATCTATGAATCCAGATTCTCAGACTAGAAGAGACTTCATATTGTAGGATCAAGGGTATATCAATGAACGAGGTGGGAACATATTGTCCTTAAAATATCCAAAAACAATTTAATATAGCCAGACCCTCACACAAAAAGTGCCTGGCCTCACAGGGTTCGTCTACACTGCAATGTAAATCTGGGGTTGAAATTGAGGCTCCAACCTAATCCCCCTTTCCATCTACACACTAATTGAACTAACCCAGGGACCCAGGACCCCATGGGGTTATAGCAGGTCCAAGTCTGAGTCAGTCTGGCACCCGGGGTTCAAACCCTATTGCTTTGCAATATAGATGCAGCCCTACTGTACTCGAACTCTGGGAGTCCACCCAGGGTATCCCACAATCCCATGTACCAACTTTTTTTGCCCTCTGGGCTGTCGAGTTTGGTGGACAGTCAAGTTTTCTGACACCCTGCCATGAACAAAGAGCTGGAGTGGTTACAGGGGGCACTAGGAAGTCTTGGATGGGGTAGTGGGACTTGGGCTTACATAATACAGTTTAGATGTTGGAGCCCCAGGGTTCAACAGTTCCTAACCTGTGTAGATGCTCAAGCCCTAGTTAAACAAACCTAGGGACTGCAAACTTGAATTCTACTAACCTGGGTTTACACTGCAATATTGACATATCATTTGAGCTGGTGACAGATAGTAAAATTTTGGAGTGGTACTTTCTTTCCATTTCCTTCAGCTTCTCTCAAACCTTCCCCATCTGCAGCTGGGCAAATAAAGGAAAGGAAGCCCATTACAATATTTTCTCCTTTCTAAGCTCCTGAAACCTAGTTTAAGACCCTGTAACATGGTGGCACCCATCTCATATAAACATCCCCTGGTTGAGTGCGTGTGCTTGCACTCTTAGTCTGTGGTGATCTCTGTGTCAGTGGTTTCTCAGGTGGGTTTTCAACAACACAGCTCTCCGGCCAAGTCACCCACACAGTCTGTACGTGAAACAAACAGACCCCTGCCAGGGTATACAGTCAACCAGGGGCCTATCCCAGTACCCCTCTGTTGGTACCTCTATAGCCCTCCTGAGGCTCAGCCTTTATATAGTCCCAGCCCTGCTATGGGGCCATGCCTGCAGGGTTTCCTCCCTGGAGACTCTTCACCCTTTCTGGCCCCAGCCTTTCTTCTATCTTCAGTCCCAGCAGTGAGCTAGGAGCTCCCTCTGATCCAGCAACTGATCTGTCCATGGTCATGATGCTCCTTCAGCCAACCAGGAGGAACACGGTCCTAATTCCTCCAACTCCAGGCAACAATTAAGTGACTAGCCAAACTACTCCTTTTATGTGAGCCTGCTGGGCCCTGATTGGCTGCAGGGGAAGCAGCCACTCTAGGCAGCCTGGAGGACTTTTCTACTGCTCCTTTCTGGGACAGGTTTGGTAGGACCCTGAGGCCTCCAGTGGGGGCCCTCTGAACGTGCCTGGTACATCCCGTCGCAGACCCACAAAGGTTTGATTCTCCTCACAGATTTTCCCCCCGTTTAACACAGTGGAGTTACTCTTGATCTACATCAGCATAAGAGAGAGGAGAATTAGGCGCTAAGGCTTTTGTTGGGCTCCATTTCTGTTGTAAACTTTGTAGGTTTCAAATATCAGAAGAAATGAGGATGCCCAACATTTCAAATGATTCCCATTCTAAAGCATTAAAAACCACGAGTGAGAGAAACTGTCCACCATGTGTAAACAATTCTCTTTCCACCATTGCCAGTATACAGATTTAATCATTCCCATTGCTCTTTATTTCAACGACAGATTACATTGAGAGTAAATTTACATCCATTGCTTATAATTAGCAGCAGCATAATTTTATTTGTGTATACCATTCAGTTAAAATGTCAGTTTAAGGTGAAACTCAGTTAAGAGCCAAGTCCTACCCCACATTGTGCAAAGATAAGCATGCAGTAAATCCTTAGCATTTCACCAGTCATGCAGGGGATTTCCTGCCCTGCAGGATGAACTCCTTAGAATCCAAGTGGAATTTGAAAAGACCAGGACTCTATGCTCGAGTAGTGTGACAGTGCTGTAACCATATATTCACTAAGAAGGAATAAGTATCTTGGTCCCCTGCCAGACAGATTGTTTGCTGCTGGCAGTAGCTAGGACAGAACACTGCTCCTGCTGGAAGGAGTAGCAATAAGTGCTCCATCTTGTGTTGTGCCAGAACTTTGACACCTACCTTGTAACAGTAGGATATCTCAGGTGCTTCCTATTCACCAGTATCCCTCTACCCTATTCTAGATAATACTTAGTCCTGCCATTAGTGCAGGGGACGGGACTAGATGACCTCTTGAGATCTCTTCCAGTCCTATGATTCTATTCTCACCACACAGGGAGTTTTCTATAGAACTAAGGTACAGCTGCATGGCCTCATGTGGCTGGACTGACCTCAGTGCTGACCCTACCTAATGACATGGAGCAGAGACTCAGGTGCTTCTTAGTACATTTCTGCACGGCTTATATTAAGCCACTGTGAAATATGGTGTACAATGAAGTTAATTTTTGTTTAGCTGTGGTAATGGCTGTGACCTCTAGCCTTTGTATATAAGATGTTTATTAAAACATACAGCATCTCAGAGCTAAGCAACATTCAGTGTGCAGCACTGTAGCTTGCGAGTACATGGAAAAGCTATTTGGGGTCCTTTGAGTGGATGCTTTTTGTCCTTGCCCTGATGTTCCTAGGTGTGGTGAACAATTAGGCTTGCTCAGGAATACTGACAAATTGCTGGGTGCCCTCTATCTCAGATTTGCCTAGAGTAATTTAAAAACAAAAACACTGAGTTGGTGCTGCTTGTGTTTTGATTTGGTGAAGGTTGCTGAAAAGAGTTTAGCAAGCAAGCAAGCACATTCTCTATACATCTTGCATGGACTTATTTTAAGCATCAGAAAATAAATGTTGATTTTTTAAATTCCTATTTTTATCATCATAGTGCTTCTTTAAATTGTGGAAAATGGAACGTTTGTGGTGTGAACTTAATTATAAAAGCAAAGGGACAAAATCCATTCCAGGGCTAATTCAACTGAAATTAATAGTGTTACACCAGACATGAATTTGGCTCAGTGTGACTTCAGTTCTAATTGACAAAAGTCTTTCTAGACAAAAAAAATAAAATAAAAAACAAAACAAGCTTTTAAAGGACAAAATTTTCAGATCAGAAATTCATCACAGATCCCAATTCCAACCTCTCCCCCCCCCACACACTTTTCACAAAAAGGAATAGGAGTACTTGTGGCACCTTGGAGACTAACAAATTTATTGTAGCATAAGCTTTCGTGGGCTACAGCTCACTTCATCGGATGCATGTAGTGGAAAATACAGAAGGAAGATTGTATATGTATATATATATATATAT